>PVIU01011599.1:0-64152 GCA_004026605.1 Ondatra zibethicus
TTTGGATAATTCTGTTGATTTGTATTCAAGCTAATTATCATTCTTCTTTTGCTACTATCTTTTAATTCTTTTAGACAAATTTTGTCAGATCATTTACTTTTAGTTCTAAATTTTTGGCTTGGGTGTTTCCATCCTCTACTGAGAATTACATTTTTGCTCATTGATATTGTGTGCTTATTTACCTTTTGAACATAAGGGTGTTGCTTTGGTTTATTTTGCTTTAGCCTAACATATGTTGCTCAAACCCTCTGTCCCTGGGCTGAACCCCAACCTCATTCAGGATCACTCCAATTAACTGCTTTAAGACCTTTGTATAATAAGTTTGGCATCTCTTCATCCTAGTGTGAACGTCTGTTGGGTCTTTTCTTCCTAGAGAGTGGGTTACTGTGTGTTGTTTAGTTTTAGACTGTTTCCCAGACTTTATCAGAGATGCAGAAGTTCTTAGTTCCCACTGTGAGCTTGTAGCATGGGCTATTCTCCACTAAGCAAGCTTGCCTACGTGAAGCTTTCTCTTTTCCCTTTCAGTGAATATATGTTGCTCTCATTGGTTAATAAAGAAGCTGCTTCAGCCTATAGCAAGGGCAGAATAAAGCCAGGTGGAAAAGTCACACTGAAAATACCAGAGGAGAAGGACGGAGTCAGAGAAAGAGAAGAAGCCAGCCACGGGGGAAGCAAGACGTGTTAGGGAACACATGTGCTAGAGATGTGTTCGAAGCCACATGGCAAAATATAGACTAATAGAAATGAATTCATTTCAGTTATAAGAGCTAGCTAGCAATAATCTTGAGCTATAGGTCAAACATTCTTTAACTAATATAAGATTTTGTATGATTGTTGGGGACCAAGTGGCCAGGACAAAAGAAAAGTTCCACCTCCACTTCAATTACTTCTCTTTATTTTCTTCTTAAAATTTATTATTAATGTTTTTAAGTTAGCTTACTGAGCAGCAGGTTTCTTGCTGCATTTTTGTACATACTTCATTTTGGTAGATCAGCTCCTCCTGTCCTGCCCTCTTCTCCATCTTTTCCTGTTCATGCCCTTTGTCCCAGTATTACCCCCGCCCCGTTACATCCTGTGTTCTGTCACCCCATCTGCACACTTCTCTAAAGCCTCTTACTTTATTTTTCTTCTCTCATGGGTTCTCTCACTTTCTCGGTTCCTCCCGCCCTGATACATGTATTGCACACTTGAAACCTTTGCACATGAGAGGAACCATGCTGCTTGTCCTTCTGAGCCAGGGTGACCTCACTTTAATGTAATTTCCCCAGTTCTGTTAATTTTTTCTTGCAAACCTGATTCTTTCCTCCTTCATTATGGATGCGTGTGATCCCATTGTGCACACACCCCATTTTCCTCATCAGTCCATCCATCATTTGGCATCTGGGCTCCCATTCTGATGAAACTCGGTGAGAGCTGAACTTCAGAGCTGATCTCAGAGGTGCTGTCATGGTTGGGATGCTTTGGGTTTTGAGTATTGGTCTGCATCCTTGGACGCCTCTCACCCATCACTACCCCGGGTACCTCCCTGTTTTTAAGAGTCAGAAAAATAGCAACACCCAAGTGGTGTTTTCCTTAGGACAGAGCGAAGGAACATGGGAACTCCCATGTACTGGCTGCTTTCAGGAACATTCTACTCCCTCCAAAGGTTGCTTGCTGTTTTGTTCATTCTCTCAAGTTCTTCTATAATTGGTTTGAAGTACTTTCCTAATATTTTTCTTCTTTTTGAGAATGTACATGTCTTAGAAGAAAAGCTCTTGATGATTTAGTTTCAATTTCATTAATTCTCTTCATCCTATTTTGGGTTTAATTTATTCTTTTTCTAATTCCTTAAAGCTGTAGCTGAGATAAGAAATATTAGATCTCTCCTCCTTTCCAAAATAAACTCCCCAAACTCTTACTGACCCCATCTTTATCTAAAATGTTAGAATCGTGTCTGTCATGGGTGTTATATTAGTTTTATGTAAAAATATTAAATTAAGGTGTTATCTTGATTGCTGAGATTTTAGCACTCCCCAAATGTCCCACCCACAGCAGAATCTCAAGTTATTCTCTATACTATTGACTTTAATATGGACTAGAGTAGAGCCATCCCCTAAAGTGGGCACACAGTAGTTGCAAATATTGACTCTGGTGATGCTCGTATTATTATACAAGGATGCTCGTATAATATATCCATATATATATATCTGGATAGTGTTTATAATTACCTTATATTACATATTGCAAGTCCTGTTGTTGTACTTTGTTTTCTGTTGCTGTAATAAAAGCGATGACCAAAGAGAATTTGGGGGATGAAAAGGTTTACTTCATCTTACATTTCCAGGTAGCAGTCCATCAGTGAAAGACTCAGGGCAGGAACCTACAGGCAGCAACTGAAGCAGAGGCTGTGGAAGATCGTTGTTTACTGGAATGTTCCTTAGCATCCAGACAGCTACCTTTTCATATACCAGGACCCCTACCTAGGAATGGTACCACACACAATGGGTGAGCTAGATCCTCCTACCTCAATTCGTAATCAGGAAAATTCCCAGAAGACATGCTCACAGGCTAATCTGATCAAGAAGATCTCCCAGTTAAGACTTCTTCAGATAACCCTTGGCTGTGTCAGTTTGGAGGTGACGGTAACTGGGACACCAGTCATGATAGCAGGTGACTTGTAAAAGGGTAGGTGCCGTGAATCGAGAGGAAGATATCACTGGCTCATCCTGACACAGGGGTGATGGACATTATCAAGAAAGCCATGACCACCAGGTAGCCTGCTCCCCAAGCAGGAGCTGGTCAGGGTTGGGCAGGAGCATCCTGAACAAAAAGAGAAGATAAGCAAAGCCCAGAGGCTATGAGGGGAACAAATACATGGGACTTGCAAGTGTTATTAGAGATAGAGTGGAGAGAAAAGGGAGGATGAGGGGAGGTATCCAGATCTGGTCCAGGAGAGGATGCTGTGCCTTTCTTCTGAAAGATCAGTCTTAAGTGATAGGAGCCAACCTCTGTTTTAGCATGAGCAGCCTTGGCACAGCGTGAGTGAAAAGAGGGGATGAGACTAGAGACATGGTACCTGTTCGCGAATCAAAGGAGCTGGCCTGAATGTGGAGGAGGGTTGGTGTGGTAGAGATGATGGGATTTGAAAGCCATTCCATGGATTGTGGATGATGACAGTGCTAGATTGGAAATTGGTGGCTGGGGAGCACAGGATAAGGATGGCTCTTAGGCTTCTAGCACCAGAGAAGGGGCTTGTAAGGGAGTACAGTGTGTATGAACATCGTTCTCAGAGCAATGTGATGGTGCTCAGGCCAGCACAGTGCTGCAAATGGGGTGACTTTTCAGTTGCACATTAGCTTACGATGCATGCAGCGCCACTGTGGTGGTACACACCTGATCTGGACAGTAGGAGGGATCCCCCCAACCGCCACTGATGCGGGAGAATTCTCTGTATTCTGTCAATCATGTTTTAAATAAATGCTGATTGGCCATTGGCCAGGCAGGAAGTAGAGGTGGGTCAACCAGACAGGAAGTAGAGGCGGGGGCTATTAGAACAGGAGAATTCTGGGAAGCAGGAAGCTCTCTCCGCACTCCTTCCAGACCACCGAAGAAGCAGGATGTGACCTGCCCCACTGAAAAAGGTACTGAGCCATGTGGCTGACATAGATAAGGATAATGGGTTAATATAACTTATAAGAGCTAATACGAAGCCTGAGCTAATGAGCCAATCAGTTTATAACCTAATGTAGACTCTCTGCATGATTTTCTTTGGGACTAAATGGCGTGGGGACAGGGCAGGACATAAACCCCAAGCCGGCCCTCATGCTACAGAATGGCGAGCAGGCCCACATACTACACGCCACGGTGGTGGTGCACACCTGATCTGGACTGTAGGAGGGATCCCCCCAGCTGCCATATGACAGTGCACACCTGATCTCCTGGACTGTAAAAGGGATCCCCTCAACAACCACGGTGGCAGTGCCACCTGATCTCCTGAACTATAGGAGGGATCCCCCCAATCTTTGTGGTATGACACACGTCCCACCAAACGGCAGACAGATTATTACAAAATGCCTGTGGAGATCAAATATTCCCAAACTTCTCAAAACTGTTAGGAAACCAATGAATTCTTTGAATCGTGACTGAAAGAGGAGGCTTGGTACATGATTGGCTCACAGAGGGTGGGCCAGCCCCTGTAACATGAGGGGCAGGCTAGTTGGGGTTTCCGTCCTGCCCAGTTCCCATAGCTGTTAAGCCCCAAAGAAAATCACACAGAGAGGTCTACATTAGGTTATAAACTGATTGGCCCATTAGCTCAGGCTTCGTATTAACTCTTATAACTTATATTAACCCATTATTCTTATCTATGTTAGCCACATGGCTTGGTACCTTTTACGGTGGGGGAGGTCACATCCTGCTTCTTCTGTGGTCTGGGCAGGACTGTGAAAAGAGCTTCCTTCTTCCCAGAATACTTCTGTTCTCATTGCCCCACCTCCACTTTCTGTCTGGTTTTCACACCTATACTTCCTGTCTGGCCAATCAGCATTTATTTAAAACATGATTGACAGAATACAGACAATTCTCCCACACCACTTCCCCCTCTTTTTATTTTTTAAACAAAGGAAAATATACATAGTCCAGTTTTTGGGAATGTGGACATAGTTTTCCAGGCTACTTCCTGCTGGTTGGGGGCACTGGTAATCTTATGGGGACCTAAAGAAAATTTAGAGTTATGATCAAGTCATGACTGGAGTATCCTGTGAGGCTTGATCATCTCAGGCAGCACCGCAAATCCATTCTGGATGTAGAACTCTGACATCTGGGCCATCTGTTCCTACTAGAGATTTCTCAGGTGGTCTTCCTTGTTCAAACCTGAGTTTTCTTAACTCAGAATGAATCCACAGCCTCTCATTTCCTGTGGAAACAAAAGCAAAATCTTTTCTCCAAAGTAACATACCTTTTGACTTCAATTTTGAAGTCAAGGTATTTTCAAAATACCTATCTTGGATTAATTCTGCAGCATTTATAAGCAAATATCTTTTAACAGCTGTTGCTCCTTCCTCAGCATTCAAACAATTCAAAGAGAAAATAATAACATACAGTATCCAGATTCTCTGTGTGTTTTCCATCTTTATGAGGCCTTATTATAAACTCTGTTTCTTTTATTTTTAATTTTTTGGCTTTTTGAGACAAGTTCTCTGTATATCTTTGGCTGACCTGGAACTCCCTTTGTAGACCAGGCTGTCTTTGAACTCACAGAGGTCTACCTGCCTCTGCCTCCCAAGTGCTGGGATTAAAGGTGTGTGCTACCACACCTTGAATTCACAGAGATCTGTCTGCCTCTGCCTCCAAGGCATTGGGATTAAAGGTGTGTGCTACCACACCTTGAAGTCAAAGAGGTCAGTCTACCTCTGTCTCCCAAGTGATGGGATTAAAGTGTGTACCACCACACCCAACTACCCTCTTTCTTTCTTTTTTTAAGGACTTTAACCTGTTTTTCAAGACTGCATATATTTTTAACACACTGTAAACCATATAGAGGTTTTCTTTGTCTTTGAATCTCTCTATACTATATATCTCTCTTTTTCTGACCACATGAGTCTTTAATTTACCAAGCAATATGGGTAGGATTAAAGCCGTGGCTTTGACAACTGGATCCAGCCCATTTCTTAGCTTTCTGAGATTTCAGTCTCATGGCTGAGGTACTGGCTGGAGCCATGTTTTATTGCTACAACTCTATGGCATCTCAAGGTCCTTGCCAGTAAGCAAGCTGCAACAGTGTGCTCACAAACCATGCTCAAATGATCCGTAGTAAGACTACCTCTGCCTGAAAGAGTCAGTTTGTCCTGGCAGGATGGCCCAGAAAGCTGGCATTTTAAAGTGGTACAGCTTTTTTTCCTGCTATTGCTGAAAACCAAAAAGCATGCTGTCAGCTTTTTATCAACATTATTTATTTAAGTTTTTCTTGGCAGGACCTCTTAAAAGAGCTGCAAGGCTTTACAGCTAAGGCTGAGTCAGGAAGCCTGTCTTAGATGAGAGCGCTTGCTTGCCTCTAGCAAGCAGAGCAGACCCGAGAAATTGCTGCTACCGAGAAAACATGCTTTACTCTATTCTTTCCTGAGCTTTCTCAGGCTTTCTGTGGATGCAGTTATCCACACGTTGGGTGGCTATTTGTAACATGAGGGGCTGGCTAGTTGGGGTTTCCGTCCTGCTCAGTTCCCACAGCTGTTAAGCCCTAAAGAAAATCATACAGAGAGTCTACATTAGGTTATAAACTGATTGGCCCATTAGCTCAGGCTTCATATTAGCTCTTATAACTTATATTAACCCATTATTCTTATCTATGTCAGCCACATGGCTTGGTACCTTTTACAGCAGGGCAGGTCACATCTTGCTTCTTCTGTGGTCTGGGCAGGACTTCAGAAAGAGCTTCCTTCTTCCCAGACTAGTCCTGTTCTCATTGCCCCACCTCCACTTTCTGTCTGGTTTTCACACCTATACTTCCTGTCTGGCCAATCAGCGTTTATTTAAAACATGATTGACAGAATACAGGCAATTCTCCTGCACCGAGCCCCTGCTACTAGAAAACCATGGCTGAAATGTTCTCCTTGAGGTGGAACAGCTGAGGCAATTGCCAAGAGACAGAGTTCTCCATTCCCAGCCGTTCACTTTTCTCCATTAGGCACTTACATTAGGGAATTTCCAAAGAACCAAAGATGATCAACTTAACAGGAAGAAAGGTTGGGTTGGGCTCACGGACTTAGAGGTTTTAGCCTCTACTTGATTATTTGTGATACTTTGGGTCTGTGATGGCACAGTGCATCATGAATGGGAGCAACTGGTAAAAGAAGCTACTCACTTAGTGACATCTAGGAAGCAAAGGAGCCTGAGTCCCAGTATCTCTGTCAAGGGTTTGCCTCCAATACTCTTTCTTCCTCTAGAATCCATTGTCTGTGTTCTCTCACCCCCCCCCCAATAATATCAGGCTGTGAACTAAGTTTTTGACACATGGGACTTTGATGAACACACACCTCTTAAATTTTAGCAGTTCAAGTGATCAAATACTGTCTTAGGTTTGTCTCAGAGTATTCATTGGAATAACTTCCCTGTATCTATCATCAAAGCGTGATGGCCCTGCTAGACGCTGACCTCTGTTTACTCTGCAGGATGTGAAAGCCCAGAGCAGATGTGCACCTTGGAGGGAGGCCCTCAGCCACGTAATGCAATGTAGAACTGTAGGGTGAAATACACAATTTGTTCCCCCAGAAGTTGCTTTTAGTCCTAGTCTTTATCACAGCACTAGAAACCTAACCAGGACAGAAATTGATACCAGGAGTGGGGTATTGATGTGACAGACCTGACCATGGTTTTTGAGAAAGACTATAATGGCATTCACACCTTAGGCCTGAAAAGTCATTGAGTAATCAGAGTTGAGTGGTATGCTCTGTGGGCACTCGGACAATGAGAATAGAGGGCAATGCAGGCAATGGAGGCTGGCTTGTGACGTTCCAGAGGGAAGCAAATGCTCTACTGAGGCTGTCTCTGCGACATTTTAATTAAGAAGATGCAGTGTCTAGTCAGGTGGAACTCAAGCATAGTCTGTGACAGCAAGAGACCTGAACCACTTATCTGAAGTTGTTGCTTTCCAAGAATATGGAGCAGGAAATTATCTTATTCCCAGGCTGCAGTCCATTTTTCAAGTGAAGTCAAGGCAAGGAGCTGGTGGCATCCCATCCACAGTCAAGAACAGGTAGAAGTGGGCACACCTATGATCTAGCCTTCCTGCCCTACATAGTTTAAGACGCCTGACTTAGGGAATGGTGACATTCACAATGGGAAGCATCTTCCTACATTAACTAACAGTTAAGAGAATCTCTCACAGCCATGTCCACGGGTCAAGATGGTCTCGGCAGTCCATCATTTGAGACAAGTTGACATCTGAAACGAACTAGACAGGTTCTAGCATGGTTCTTGCTTCTGTCCCCCAACTTTCACCAGGAAATGAGCTCGGCATCCATCTCTGGTTACGTTGAGGACCCTGGAGGCGCCATGGGCCAAGCCTACCTTCCTCAGCTTCAGCTCTCTGCAAACCCTTCCTCTAGTTAGCGCATCCCAGCGCCTTCCCCAATTCAGCTCTTCTCCAGCTACTCCTCACTCCTGTCTTTGCCCGCCTCTTGCTACTGGAGATTCAGCCTTCATTTTGTGTTGCCCCGCAATGGAAATTTTGAGCTGCTTCATTCTTTGCTGACTCACTCTTGGTTTGGAAGCACTATGCATAAACCTGTGCTCTGGAGCTTTATTCTCTTGACCTTCACCAGTTAATGTGTGCTTGTACTATGCTGCTCTCTCGTTCATCCCACCTTTCATCAAGTCAGCATTGTTTGATTCTTGAAAGTCCCACAAAGGCACATGTTTTAAAGGATTTATTCTTGGTTTAGTCCTATTGGGAGGTGGTCAAGTCCCAACATAGTAGGACTTGGTGAGAAGCTTTTAGGTCATTCAGATGTGCCTCCTTTGAATGGAACAGGAGGAATGATGGCTTTGATAAAGAGCTAATGGCCAATAGCTAGTCAGGAAAAGGTTGGGTGGGACTTGCAGGTAGAGGAAAAGAGAGAGTGGTGATGGAGAAAGTTGAAGTCGCCAAAGGAGCAGAGGAAGCAGGAGGTGAACTTGCTGTGCTAAAAACAGGTACTGAGCCCCAGGGTAGCAATAGATAAGAAGTATGGGTAGATTATGTTGTCAGAGCTAGTTAGTAACAAGCCTAAGCTAGCAGTTGAATATTTATAATTAATAAGTCTCTATGTGGTTATTTGGGAGCCTGTGGTCCCAACATAAAACTCTGCCTACAAACCATGACCTTTCTTCTGCTGCTATTTAACTCTGGTCTCCCTATGTCTTGTCTTTGGGTAAGCTTTCGTCCATGCTAAGGTGGACACCAGAGCTGGGTATTCTCTTTTGGTCTTGGTGACTGGCATCCACACTACCGTGTGCTTATTTTTTGGTTTGCTTGTGTGCTGTATGGTTGTGGATGTGTGTGTACATGCCTATGGGGGCCAGAGATTGACATGTATACATCCCACAGCTCTCCTCTTTGCTTTTGAGAACAGTCTCTCTCACTGAACCTGGAATTACTGATCAGCTCGACAGGCTGGACCTCCTGAGGTCTACCCGCCTCTGCTGGCCTAGCATTGGCCACACCCAGCCCTTCTTATGGGTGCTAGCATTCTGAACGCAGGACCTCATGCTTACCCACTGAGCTAGCTCCCCAGACCTTCCTGTCTGCTTCTTAAATGATCACTGTGTCGTCTCTACATCTGGATCCTTAACCTACGTCCTTAGTTCCTGAATAACACATCCCTTGACGAATAGAAGGCCTCCAAGGACTCCATCTGGCTTCTGATCTCATGCATCCCTGGGTAATCCATTCTGTTATTCAATTTGCCTGCAGTTTGACCCAACTCATGTGAAAATTTGCCCCACAAGTAGAAGTATATGACAAACACAGAAATTAGGAGGGTAAGTGAAGAGAGTAAGACTCAAAGGGCTGCTGTAGGTCTTCTAGATTACTCTGGATAAGTGGATCTCCGAGGTCTTTTACAATGTGCAGTTAGACCTGTCCTACCTCCTTCACAGGATAGGAGATGCCTGCAGTTCCCTGACATGTTTGGGGCTATAGAAGTTTATTATTTGGGAGCTGGATAGATGACTCAGTGGTTAAGAGCACCTGTTGCCCTTACAGAGGAATCCAGTTAGGTGCCCAGCCCTCAAATCAAGTGGCTCATAACTATCTGTATCTCCAGCTCCATGGAATCTAACACCTCTGGCCTCCGAGGGGACTCGCATGCCCACCAACCCAGAAACACACGCAGATTCATAATTAAAAATACACATAAATTTTTAGAAGAATGTAAAAGTATTAGCACACTGCCAAACTCGAGTAAAGGAGAAGCCAAACTACAAAAAGAATAGATTTCACAGGCCAAGTGATTCTGGGAAAGTATGGACTTTAGCAATTCTACCTGTTTGTGATTTTCATTTTGATAATTATTATTATTGTGTGTGTGTGTGTGTGCGTGCGAGTGTATGCGTGCATGCATGCATGTGTGTGCGTGTGTGTGCATGTGCGCGCGCGCGCGCGTGTGTGTATGCGTGCGCGTGTATGCGTGCATGCATGCATGTGTGTGCGTGTGTGTGCATGTGTGTGCGTGTGCGTGCATGTGTGTGTGCATGTGTGTGTGTGCGGGCATGTGTGTGCATGTGTGTGCATGTGTGTGCGTGCGTGTGCATGTGTGTGCGTGCATGTGCGTGTGTGTGCGTGTGCGGGCATGTGTGTGTGCGTGTGTGTGCATGTGTGTGTGTGCGCGCGTTGTGTGTGTGTGCATGTGTGTGTGCGCGCGCGCGCGTGTGTGTGTGTGTGTGTGTGCGGGCATGTGTGTCATATGTATGAGGACATGCACATGCTATGTGTGGAGCACTCTTAAAGACCCAAAGGACAACTTTGTGGGTTCCCTTCTTCTACCTTTGTGAGGGTTTGAGGAGCAGAGCTGGGATTACCACAGGGTGGGCAAGTACTTCATCCTGGGCCATTTTTCCAGCCTTTGAGTGAGATTTTTAAGGCTGCCGTCAGGTGAATGAAACCAGGGCTTCCTCAGAGGAGAACATGGAGTTTCCACATTGCTACTCTAGAGTCATGACTTCACATCCAGATTCCATGTGCCCTGTCCCCAGGAAGGGCTGTAGAAAGGCGATACCACTGCGCCCGTGGGTGAGGACAGCTCGGTTCTCAGGTGACATCACCCAGTGAAATAGTGGAAACAGAGTGAGAAATTTGCTGAAAATTCAAGCTCACAGCCTAGCCTCGTGGCCCCGCCGCGTTCGTTAAACAGGCGCTGTCCCCCTCCAAATGCCGTCCTCAGGGTTAGCCTACGTTTCCAAAAGTCAAATATTCACACCAAGAACAAGGCCTCATCAGCACTGGGAAGTCACGTTAGACAAGCTCAGCCTGCCATTGAGAAGCCTCCCAACAGGGACTCACAGTCTTTGTTGTATGTGTGCTTAGTTTCCACGGGAGACTGCTCAGCAGAGAGCTAGCAGCTGTCTTATGGACGCGTACCTCTGCCGTGTGGATTCTAAATAGGTGTGTTGATTTACAGCCACACCCGTATCCAAGCCTCGAAGACATCTGTCAAGAAGTGTCTTTCTTTGAGTCTATCAAAGAGCCCATGGAATGTTAAGGATTTGAGTAAGGGACTCAGAGATGAAAGGGCCCTGACAGAGCAACTGGATGGATCTCTGATCATAGGGGAAGAAATGAAAGGCATTAGAAGAAAGAGATAAGGCCGGGATTTCACTTTCTGTTCTAGGATTAGAACAGCAAAACAAACACATGCCTTTAGACTCATAATAGCACCTTGCCCAGGGTGTGGGACACTCTTGGAATCCCAACCACTAGGGGAGACTTTGCAGGAAAGTTAGCAAGTGTGGGTGCACTCTGGGCAACTCAGCAAGACCTTGTCTGCAAATAAAAGAAGCAAACAAACAACATGGTCTGTGATAGAGCTCAATGGCAGAAAAAAACTTAGCATGCTCAAGACCATGGTTCTGAGCATGTGCACACACACACCAACAACAGTGCTGCCTTAAATAGTCTAAGGTACATGGTCACGTCCTCACTCTGTGACTGCTGTTCCTAGGAAAGGCTGTTCCAAGTAAGTTTATTCCTGATATATCTGAGCACAAAATAGAACTCTCCATCTGAGCCAGCATCAGCACCACACCACTAACATGGGATGAATGAAAACCAAACCCCAATAGCATCCGGCTTTCCCGGGTAGCAGTGGTCAGAGGTGGTAACAAGGACAGAGCAGGCTGCTTGTGGATGCACATGCTACAGTGTGACAAGCAGAGAAACAGGTTCATCGAGTATGGAGGATGTATTTAAACTTGTCCATTTGTTTGTGGTTGGGCTCAGGTCTAAAGGGCACGCATAAGGCAGTCAGCATGGGATTTCCGTCATGCACCAAACCATGCTCGAACTTTGATAAACACGCATTGCTATCCTGATACAGTGTCAGAGTAGCTGTGAATTGGGGGAAAGTGGGGCCCGTTCATCTTGAGATCACAGTGCAGAGGTCACGTGATAACAAAAACTGGGGTGTCACGATTTGAGAGACAATACACCCAGTTGTCCTAAGTAGTCCCCTGTTGGCTCCTAAATCAAACTGTTCTTTGGGATCCGGTCCCCATTACCTCTGTGTGAATTTTATTAAGCAGTTTCCTGGAGTGTACCCTTTGGAATTGTAGATTCTGTGTGCTGAAGTCTTTCCGTGCTTGAGGCTTCCTCAACAGCCTACAGAAATAACCCTTCAGAAATAGACCTGGCTGGCTATCATCCTGCCTCCCTCTCCTGACTGCTATTTAATACTCTGTCTGCACACACACAGGGCTTCCTTTTGTCATCTGAGGGCTTGTTTTTGTAAAAAGCTCCCACGCAGTCACGCTTCCTGTTAGAGTTCGGTTCAGTTCAACATCCTCACTCCTCAGCGGTGACAACAGAAAGAAGAATGGAGTTTTACTCTGATGGAAACACGGCAGCCCCTGGGCTCCTCTCTTTACTTTTTCACAGCATTAAATACATATGTAGCTACTTTTGTAGTATTAATAAGCTAATAGGTGATGTAGACTTTTTTTGTAGAATCTTTTCCTTCATAGACAGTAACTTCTGACTTTTAGCTTGTTAGGGACAATGTGTGCCGTTATCAACAGTTGTTCCCGTGGAAACTGGCTTCAAGTGTGTTCTAGCTTTTACTTACTTGTACATTTTGGGGGAACCAAATTAGGTGTCACTGGGCATGGGGAAATAAGGTTATTAAATAAAATTTGACCAAGAATCAAAATTCAGTGATAGTTAAGGGCTCTATCATATAGAATAAGTAGCTAAACACAGGGAATTTGATTACAGGATTTTAAGATAACCCCATTTTTCAAGATTTTAATGAATTTTTTGGTTACCATACAAATAAATGTGTTTTGCTATGGATTTCAATTTCTTGTATGGATGAAGGCTGACTCTGTAGATCTGTCCCTCATGTGATGCTGAGGAGCACAGGCCTGGAAGCATAGGTCTGCTCGGGAGCCCGGAGTCTGAGTTTGCTACAGCTGTGAGAGGGTGACTTGGCACTCGTGACTCAGGGCTATAACCAGAAATGGCTCTCCCCAGCTAAGCAGGCTCCACACTGGCTGGGAGGGTCACAGATGGCTCTGCACTCCATTGAAATGTGCTTTGCTGACTGTACAGGTCAGGGAAACACATGTTTGGATGCCCTGCTTCTGCGGTGCTGGCAGTGTGAACATGCTAACTTCAGGGAAAGGGACATGCGTTTATGCCCTTTCTAGAATGGGCCTAGCTCAGGGTTGTGTGAATGCTCTCAACGGGCTTGGCGGGTAGGGTAGATACTTCCAGTTACACCTGAAGATTTTTAAAATTTGTTTTTATTATTTTAAAATTATGCGTCTATGTGTGCGTGTGCACAGGTAGGGGTTATGTGCACTCTAAGGAGGGTGTCCATAGAGTCCAGAAGAAGGCATCAGATTTCAGGGAGCTGGAGTTCCACATGGTGGTGCCATGTGAGATGCCGTGTGAGACCTGGGAACCAAACTCGGGTCCTCTGCAAGAGCAGCAAGGGCTCTTGACTGCTGAACCCTCTCTCCAGCCCCTAAATTTGAAGATGTTTTAAAGGTTGAATAGGCCGTTTGATTATATATGAAAACTGCTGACTATGGGATTTGAAGGGCCTCCTTACAGAACACGGGACAGAATGACCAGAAAGAAGATCTAGGAAAAGATATCCAGGCCACTTGGCATCACCCGCTCCATAGCGTTTAGTGTTCTGGGATGATACAGTTTTAACTTTCTTGTGGCAGCCTTGGCATTTGGTGATTTTGTTTTACAATACTGGGGATCAAACCAGGGATGTGTGTGAGCCAGGCACATGCTCTGCCACTGAACCACACCCCCAGCCTCATCGGAGGCATTTATATTCATGTATCTATCACACCATCTGACTTTCCAATCATTTAATTAGTAACTGACTGTTGATTATCAGCCCCAGTTAACTGCTGTCCTTAGCTCTATTTTTAAACACCCTATAGCATAAGAACAGGAACATAGGTTCCTGGAGTCAGGAAATTTTAAATATAGTTTTAGATATAGAAATGCTTCTAGTTTGGTTTGACTTTTTGTTAACCCAGAAAATGAATTGCCTAAGTGTGATGGATGGTGCAGAAGGAGCCTGGGCACAGGAGCTGGGGTGGGGTAGCATGACTGCAGCTTGGTTTTTACCTCCTCCTCTGCCTTCTTTTTCTTTTATTCTCTCATACATTACATCCCATCCACAGTTTCCCCTCCCTCTACTCCTCTCAGCCCCCCACCTCCTTTCTCCCCCAATCTACTCCTCCTCTGTTTCCCTTTAGGAAAGAGCAAGCCTCTAGGGGTATCAACCAAGCATGGCATATCAAGTTACAATAAGGCTAGGCACATACCCTCATATCAGGATTGGACTAGGCAATCCAGTAGGAGGAAAAGGGTCCCAAGAGGAGGCAAAGAGTCACAGATGCTCTTCACTCCCACTGTTACGAGTCCCAGAAGAACACCAAGCTACACAACCATAACATATATGCAGAGGACTTAGCTCAGATCCATGATGGCCACTTCAGTCACTGTGAGCCCTAAGAGCCCTGCTTAGTTGAGTCTGTGGGCCGAGATCTCATGGTGTCCTTGACCCCTTTCTCCACCTCTTCCTAGGGGTTCCCAGAGCTCTGCCTAATGTTTGGCTGTAGGTCTCTGCATCTGCTCCCATCAGTTGATAGAGGTAGCCTCTCTGCTTCTTCTTCTGTGACATACTTAGTGGCAAAGCTTTGGAAAGAACCTGGACTCCACCCATTGGTGTTCCTAGGAAAGTCCTGGAATTCAGAAGGGTCTGATGGCAGCTTGCTGTACCATAACATTGAGTACCACTTTGGTGGGGCGTATGAAGAACGGCAGCTGAGGTTAGACTTCTGCCTTGTTTTTTGAGACAGAGTCTCACTGGCCTGTAACTTGCTTAGTGAGATAGACTGGCTGACCAATGAGCCAGGGATTTGTCTCTCTCCACCTCCCCACTGCTAGAACTACAAACCCATGCTACCATGCCTGGCTTTTTCATTCCTGGGCTATGGGGATGGAACTCAAGTCCTCGGGTTACAAGGCCGGCATCTTCCCGAGTCAGCTCCTGGGCACTCCAGTGCACTTTCCTGGCTTCCTTTTCAGTCTGAAGCCAAAGATCATGTTTGTGATTCCTTTAAAAAAGTAAACAAAATGGAGACACAAAATGAAGAGACCGCCTGACAGCAACCTCTCAAGAAGTCAGGTCGATCCTTTATCCTTTAAAACCCCAGCCAAGTTCCGGCTTCCTTCATTTTGCTGCTGATTTGAACTCCGGAGGCTTCAGAGCTGCTCAGATGTCATTATTCTGAAGCAGGTGACCACCTGTTGCCAGCCACAAACCTGAAGATCAGCAGGCAAGCAACCCGGATCAATAGCAACGTGGTGGCCACATGGGCAGAGGGTGTAGGTGACCCTCAGAAGTGAAATCCGAAGTGCTAGACCTTAAAGGGGAAGACTTAGAGGGGTCGCATAGCCTCAGAGAGGGCCACAGTCCTGTAACTGGATGCTGCCTTAACAGTATGCAACATAGGAAGTAGAAATCAAGACTCAGGTAGAGTAGATTTAGTTAAAAAAAATCTCATCAGGAAAAAATAGGGTAAGCTAGCCTTCATCTGAAATGACTCTTTCAAACAGTGGATAGGCAAAGAAACTCTAGGAAGAAGGATGCCTGTGCATGGTGGCATATCCCTCATAGCCCATGGTCACCAGACACAGAATCAACACCTACAATGGGTCTATGGTGAGCGTCCTACAGAAGCCAGGTTTACCCCCCAACACCCTCCACACACTCCCTCCCCCCGACACAATCACTTTCCAGCAGCTTTCTCTCCCCACTCCCTTTCTTTCCAGCCTTATCATGTTCTCTTCCCATGCCTTACAATGATCTAAGTGAGAGAGAACTGTGTTAGAGTAGAAAGGCATCTCCGCACTGGAGTAAATGGGCACTTAAATATATATTTATAACTTAATTTTCATTTCAGTGATGTCAAAACCACAACCAATTCAAAGTAGAAATTTAATTCAAATAAAGATCAAACAAAATGGGTGTTTACATTAATCTAAATATTTGGTCCACTAATGAATATTATTATCTTTTCTTACCATTATGCATTAATTGTAGATATTCAAAAACTGCACTGTTAATTTCCCCATGAATAAAAAGTAAAAATAGCAACAGTGTTTAGTTCCCACCCCCACCCCAAGGTGGCTCATTGTGCAAGTCAGAGGTTGCATCTCTTTGATGTCTGGGGTCACGGGCAGCAAGGCAGAAGAAATGACAGGTGGTATCCACAGATCTGCTGCTGCTAGCCCCGTGGCCTCCATGGTGAAGCACATTTTGAGAATCCACTGAGAAGGCGGATGCACTGTGTTTCTGGAAATCACAAAGCTTGTCTTGGGTTAAACACTCCATGGTTTCCGTCTGAAGCCTGCCTAGATCACGCCCAGTAACTTTACACTATTTAACTCCTCTGTTAGTATATCAACACGAGAACATGAGAGCGTGTGATTCAAAGTAATCACAGCTAAGTGATTCTGGAGACTGTTGAGTTTCAAACCAGTCATCCATAGAACTATCTAGTAAATATTATGTTACAATGATTTATTGTACTTTTTTAATAGAGGAGTTCACGTAGTGCAGGCATTATGTCATCAAGGCTGGCCTTGAACTCTTGATCCTTGTGCCCCCGCCTCCCATGTGCTGAGGTTACAGGCATGTACCAGCACACCTGGCCCATACATTGGTTTTGAAGGCACTACATATATTTCTGTGTATTGTAAACAAATCAAATAATCAGATATTTCGAACTTGGCTGGCAAAGATGATTTTGAGTCTGACACATCCTCACTGTACCGTCTATAACAGAAGCAGGTCTAGATACTGAGTTGCTGGTATCAGTTGGATTCAGAGGGCACCAAGGTGGATTTTGTGTGAGGAATTTCATAATGCAATAGAAAAGACACACAAACAACCCTGCGGCATGGTTTTTCCTGTTGATTCTACTGTTATATACAACACAAATACACAGGATCATTGACTAGAGGGGCTAGTGTCTAAACAGGCAAACAGCTAACAGTTTTTGAAGAGTGGCAACCTAAGTCTGCCATGAATCAAGAACAGAAAAACTACTCCTGAATGAGTGATGATAACAGTCTGTGTGTGTGTGTGTGTGTGTGTATTTGCACGTGTGCGTGTGTGTGTGCGCGTGAGTGCATGTGTGTGCATGCGTGCATGCGTGTGCCTATGCCTGGAGCCCAGAGGAGTAGGTACCTGCCTTCTTCCATCAATTCTGCCTTATTCCTCCGAGATGG
This sequence comes from Ondatra zibethicus, assembly GCA_004026605.1. NCBI lineage: Eukaryota > Metazoa > Chordata > Mammalia > Rodentia > Cricetidae > Ondatra > Ondatra zibethicus. Next base: position 17,495 of record PVIU01011599.1, read on the forward strand.
GGTCTCATATTAACTGAGCCTGGAGCTCATCTTCCTGCTTCAGCTCCCCACAGCATTGGGGGTACCGGTGTGGGTAATCCTCCCTGGCTCTTTAGATGGGTGCTGAGGATTTGAACCTGTGACCTCATGCTCTCACCACTGAGCCATTTCTTCTGCCCTATATCCTCCCTTTATTAATGGAAACCATTCTGCAAACTTTTCCTCAATGCGTCTCTGACTTTCGCTGTACTAACTAGCTCAGTTCCAATTCAAAGATTTTATTTTCACATGTTGTTGTTCAAAGGAAGAACACTTGCAAATGTGGCAACATAAAGATATGGCTGGGTGTGCAGCAGTTCACACCCACAGCTGGATCCAGTTAAAGTCTCCCCAACCTCTCTGAGTCAAAGTGTTCATCTTCTTATAAAATCAAATAAGCATGAAAGCAACGCTGGTGGACTTTCTGACGTGTGACATCTGATGCCAGAGGCTTGAGATTGTGTTTGCAGAGTCAGGGCACATGTACGCATATTGTATGAGATGTGTGTGTGTGCGCACATGCATGTATGTATGCGTGTGTGTGCATGCATGTATGTATGTGTGCGTGTGTGTATGTGTGCATGTGTGTGTGCTGCCTGCACATTCATGGTCTGATGGCACTTGAGCGAATTTACAGTTTGCTCTGATTTGAATAAAAGGAGCACACACCTTTTACATATTTACCCATTCCTGGCCACTTATTCTCTCTCCCCCAAAATGCAGGCATTAAACTCTAGTGTTTAATTCAAAGGCAAAATGTCCCCTCGTAAGGCTAAGTTGTAGGAGGTGTGTTTGAACACTAAGCATGTATTTAGGCTCTTGCCTGAGGGGTCCTCTTGCTCACAAACACCTCTCCCTCCTCTCCCTTCTTCCTGTTGTCACCGGCCTCAGGAACTGCAGCATCTATGCAGACGTCCTGTATTGCGACACAGCTTCAATTTTCTTTTGTGGGGACTATAATGATCAAGCCACATACTTATCATGGCTGTGACAATCACAGCCCTCGGGGAGTTGTTTTATTCTTAAGACATCGGTGATTTTGTATAATTTCTTTGTGGTCAAGGTATACTCCCAGGGAAACACTGAAATGTCTCAGAGATATACCGACTGAGAACCCCGACAGGAGGGCGGATCTGGCGGTCATATGAACACAGAACCCACACAGTCATTCTTTTTTCGTATGGATCTAGGAAAATGACATTGACAAACATTGCTCGAAGCAGGGCTTATAATACTGATGGTTCTGTAAGCCTGGCTGAAACCTGATTGTGTATGTTGCCAATATGTCCCAAAATGGCGCTGTTTGGCTTGTCTGTGACGGACATTTTGAAGGGAAAAGAGGCTGGTGCGTGCTTCCCCTAAAAGTAATGGGGATGATAGAATCCAGATACAGATATATTGCAGAACTCTTAGATCCTGATTTGGTTACTTTCACTCCACACAGTTAAGTCCACTGGAAAATGCCAAAATGAAATGAATGTATTTTTCAAGCTTGAAGTCCCTGCTTTCCCAACACTTTTTGGTCATACCAGATAGCCGTCATTGCAAATACAACATACATACTTAAACAGGAAAAGGAGCAGGTTCTCAGGCAGTGATACAGCAAATAGTGAATCACACCTTAGACCTCACCTACTGACGATGCCCTTGATAGGTGGATTAAATAAATACTTCGGATTATAAAATGTTCTTCTACAGACATACATTTCATTCTGTCAACATGGCTGCATGTCTGTCATCCGAACAGGAATTCCCTTCATCTTCTACACGCAGTTTTTCCAGTATATAGCTCTATTTTAGAGGGCGAAAATCTGAATTTGAGTGTTCCCTCCTGACCAGGCACTCTGAAGAAATCCTTTTATATGTAGAGAGGTTTTTTCAGCCATCAGAACAAAGAGAAAGCTGGGCCATGAATATCTCTGTGGTCTGGTATCAGGTCCTCCTGGCCCATGTTCACAGCAGCGGTTGGTTTTTGAGAGGAGCCCTGGTGAGGAGGCAGCTCTGGGGGGGGGCCCGGGGGCCCCCAGGGTCAGACGTTGCTGTGCTGTAGCAGGAGGCCCCTCAGCTCGCGCTCCCTCTGCTCCTCCTGTCTGTACTGCTCTTCCAACTTCTGTTTCTCAGAAGCCGCACAGAAGAAGGTACAGTCTGGGCTCTTCCGGATCTGCTCAAACTGACTAAAGTCAGCCACGTACTTTCCATTTTTAGAGAGAGAAACCACAGGCACAAACTCAAAGCCCCAGTAGATCTCCTCTGGGATGTAAGATGTTCGACTCTGGCAGACGGCGCTGGTGGATTCCACGGTGGCATTGAGGAGGACCACCAGTTCAAACTCCTTTTCCTTTAGGTTCTGGGGTGTGAGGTCCCGCAGCGGGCTTGTCTCGTCCAACACGTGGTAGAAGGTCATGGGCAGAATGAGAAAGGGGCTCTCAGAAGAGGAGTCCACGTGGAATTTGACCGTGGCCTGGTTGAGGAGGATGCGCTCCCCCTCTTTGGTGACATGCGTCTGGAGAAGTTTTCCCGAGAGCTGACACTGGATCAAGAGGCTCTTCCTCATGTTGGCCACCTGGATGACCAAGCACAGCTTCCCATTCTGCTTGCTGATCACAGCACAGTGACTGAACTTGATGGTCTCAGCTCGCTTTTTGGGTCTTGCGATCTTGGCCAGAAAGGTACCCGTAATGAAGATCTCAATCAATGTGGTGATGACCAGTTGGGCAACCAAGAGGAAAATGGCATGAGGACACTCTTCCGTGATGGAACGGACCCCGTAGCCAATGGTTGTCTGGGATTCCAGGGAAAAGAGGAATGCTCCTGTGAGAGAATCCACCTTCATGATGCAGGGGGTATGGTTAGAATTAGTGTCCCTGAGTTCTAAGTCACCGTGAAAGAAAGCTATGGCATAGTAGACCACTCCAAACAGAAACCAGGTCATCACAAATGTGGCCGCAAACAGGGTGAGTTTGTACCGCCACTTCATGTCAATGACCGTTGTCCACAAGTCCTGAAGGTAGAGCAAATAGATGCCATCTACTTTGTCAATTCTCACATTGCTGTGTCCACTCTTAGACATGACTCGAGGTCTATGGGCCTTGAGTCCAACTCCATTGGCGTGTTTCACCAGGGGGGCACTCGACATGCCAATGTGGATGGCATCCATTTTCAGGCTCCTGGGACCACCTAAAGAAATAGCAAACATGTGTCTTACAATGTTTTTGGTGTGACTTCCAGAAAGCTGAAAAGATACTAGCAGAATCCCGTTGTTACATTTTGGCTGTGACCTCCTAACACATACAATAACTGCATTCTGTTACCATGTGGAATAAGGTTTGGGTGCTCAGTGGTCCCTTGGTATCTGTGTAAGCTTTAAGTGTCAATTCAACACAATCTGAAATCACATGAGAAGAGAGTCTCAATGAGGGATTTTCTGGCTCCAGTTGGCCTGTGGATATGTCATAATTGTGGTGGGAAGAGCCACCCACTGTAAGTGGCACCATTACTTAGGAAGGGCATCCTGAAGTATAGAAGAGAAGAGAAAGTGGGCTAAGCAACCCTGCCATCCCTGCTCTCTCTCTCCAGTGTGGATGTGATGTCTCCAACTGTATCAAGCTCCTGTCTCTGTTACTTCCCCTCAATTATGAACTGTAATCTGGAATTTTGAACTAAAATAAACGCTCTCTCCACTTGCTTGTATATAAGTGTGTTGGGAGGTTGTGCCTACTGAGGTCAGAGAAGGAATCAGATCCCCCATAGCTGGATGAGTGATTGTGATGCCTGACTTGGGTGCTGGGAACTAACTCCAGTCCTCTGCAAGAGCTGTAAGCTGTCTGAACTACCTCTGAGGAGCCCTGCTAAGTTGCTTTTGTCGGGGTATTCTAACATAGCATCAGGAAGCAAAGCTAAAACAGTTTTCAGGGATCCTGTTTCTGGCCCTCACCCCATGGATACAAAACTTTTTAGCGATCATGATTTGTCTATGTAAACGACAAGTTATCTGCATGGGATCTGTGCATCTTATTCTCAGTTCTTCAACCCTTGTCTAGACGATTTAGGAAACTTAACAGGATGAACATAACACACAGAGAAGTAGCTACTGCACTGTCTATTGGGGAGTAACCGCAAGAATAATGTCGGCATGTGCCCAGTGCAGGTGCAACCGTGCCCAGTATCTTTGACCCTCAGTAGCTCAAACCTACAGATAGAGAACTCTGGAGGCAGATGGAAGGATGAGTGTGGAGATACGTAAGGAAGGGGAACTGTGAAGGCCACCCTAGCTGGCTTGTGCCATCGTGACGAGGGCAGCGGAGGAAGGGCTTGAGGCTTTGCGGGAGAGCTGGCATGACTGAAAGATGCCCCTGCAGCAGATTAGCTATGACTCAGCACAAACCTGCAACCTCTCTAGACCGCAACTCTTTAACTTTTGAGTGGGAGCAAGTCCTTAATGCCTGTGTGGGCTCCCACGCTCAGAATCAACTCCATCCCTGTTTGCTTTTTGTTACCTGGTGATAAGACACCGATGAAAAGCAACTTTTAGAGGAAAGAATTTATGTAATCTTATGGGTTACAGGCCATCATGAGAAAGTTGGGGCAGAAACTCAAGGCAAGAACGGAAGCAGAGACTATGGAGGAACTCTCTTTGCCGGCTTGCTTCCTCCGTCTTGCTGGAATACCTGCCTTTCTTACACAGCCCACACCCAACTGCCTAGCGTACGGCACTGCCCACAGTGGGCTTGAACCTCCAACATAAATCATCAGTCACTAAAATGTCTCATGGATATGCCTACAGGTTCCTCCATTGTGTAATTGTGTCTGTGTTCAGTGGCTAAGAGCTGTGGCTGTCCTACTCAGACATGACAAGGTTTTGTGATGGTCAGGTCAGCATCCAAACGAAGCCTTATTCTAAAAACAGAATTGCTTTCTCTCGAAGACACAAAAGGTTATGCAAATGCCTTACGAAATGTTACCAGCATTTATTTATAGTCCACTTTAATGACTTACCATGATAATACTTAAAACTTATTTGACCAAATTCAGAACTGATCTTACATGTTAGATCAACCACCTATAAAATAATTTTGGTATAGCAATCGAGAATATTACTGCATACCTTCAGAGCCAAAGTGGTATTAATACATTTTTAGACCTCCCTTTTAACTCACATACTTTGGAGCAATTCATTTGCCTCCCTCCTTCAATGAATAACTTACTATCTATAGTTTCTCCTGGCTCCAATGACATTTGGGAAAAGTCAAATTATCAAGCAACAAATGTCCCACTAACAGCAAGTAATTAAACTTTCTTAACATTTCAGTTGCCATGCAGGTTATTCTTAGACAAGTACCACCAATGTCATTTTAGGTGTGATATTTAGGTATACACAAAAGTCTGCCCTGTTCTTTAGATCAAAATAGAACCAGCCGGAGGAGTCTATTTTTAAGAACAAACGAAAGGGTATGTAGGGTATCTAACAGCAGAAAAAAAATAAATAAGAATTTAAAAACCTACCCAGAAGCAGCACTGGGCTCCCAGTTCAGACCCAGGGAGGCTCTGCTCTGCCTCAACAGTCGGAGGAGAGCTGTGAGGCCACAGAGCATCTTATAGCACCTGCCTGCCGCCTGAGACAGCTGACCCCTGCATTCCGCGAAAAAGATAATGTTGGCAATTATAGAGTAACTCTACCTGGCTGGAATATTTTTTTAACCCTACCTCACTGATATTTTAAGAATTGGGGGGAAACCAAATCATAGTAATAGATGAATATGCTATGATTCAGATGCTAATCTTTATGGTAGGGGGAAATTATGCCAATAAAAGTTTGACAATGAATGCAGACAGATTCTTTCATGGAAACAGCAGTGGCTCCCATTGGAAGCCAGCACCTGCTCAGGATGCAAAATGGAGCCACTGGGCCATTTAATCTTCCTGTTTCATTATGAAAGGCATGTTTCTTACTAAATATTCCTTACTGAAATTAGAATTTTTTCTTGGAAAGTCACTGTTGCGATTTCATTGCAAAGAAAGGCCATGCGTGCATTACTCAGCGCTTTAACTTCTTGAAACCTACTTCACCTTTCCTGGGATCTGTTATTTCGAAGCCAGGGACATCGCAGAGAGCACGTACCTTCTTCCTTCTCGTGCCCCGCACTGCACTACACTTCTTAGTTCATAATGAGAGAAGGGAAAAACAACCCCATTGAGGCTTGGAAAGACCCTGCTGGCATGCCTGAAATGGGGACAGGCCGGTGACAGGAGACCCGCTGAAGATAAGCGCAGCCTGCATGCAAGTGACGGACGTACTTAAGGAGTAAGACAGAAAAGAAAACGGTGCGTGACCTCGCGTGCCATGCCGTCCACTGAAACAAAAACAAGGTTTTCCAGGACAAGTGAGACACGAGAGTCCTGCGCACGGAAGAGATGCTCACCCTACAGCATTCTGGGGCCGACTGTGGCCTTGCACCCTGGGAAGTAGCACTGCGGGGCTTCTGTTTGTCCTGTGCCCTCCCTGGGGAGTTGACCTGGCTTGGGGTGAACAGTGTGCTTCCCTGTTTCTGCTGAGCGCTCCCTGGCTGTAATCCTGAGCACCTGGTTCTGGGGTCAGAGGCCTGAGCCCTGCTTCCTGGCAGTCAGGGTTTGGGACCTGGGGTCTCTGCAAGCGCACAGTTCAGAAGTGCGTGGTTCCCTTTCTGAGGGACGTGGGTCTCAGGATAGCCCATCTCTGTCCTCCAACCCCAGCCCCTGGTCTAGAACCCTCTGCCCTCCAAACCCTCCTCTGCTACCTGGTCACTCACTCTGTAAGTCAGGAATCTTCTGCAGGGCAAGTGGCACGTCCTCGCTCCCCTTCACCCACCTGGCTACCATGGGGTCCTGCTATGGCCTGGAAGAAAGAGGGACAGACACGTGCTGTTTACAGGTAGGTCCAGAGCACCCAGCAGAACTGGCCCCTGAAGATTCCCTCAAGGCGACGGGTGTGGCATTTACCTTCGACTCCCTGGCCATCTGGCACAGTGCCCAGTACAGGCTAAATGGCCAAAACCTTTCAAGAATGAAACCGTTGCTACCACCACAGCCTTGCTATGAATCCAGCCCCTGGAGGGAACTCATTGACAAAAGGCGCTGGAGAGAAAGGGTCAGCCCACCCCCTCCGGGGCCACAGTGATCTGAGCAGGAGGCAGGAAGGGGAAGTGTGGAGGAAGTAAACAGCGCACACTGGAGGGGGAGAGTCCAGAATAGCCCCACCGCTGGTGGAAACGCATTGCTCCTGTTGACTCAGAGAAAGAGGTAAAGAGGATTGTCAACACTGTCGAGGAGAGTAGCAGACCATAGAGAAGACCGAAGCCTAGAGGGGAAGGCTTGGCTGGATGCTAGGGGAGGAAGGAGGTGCAAAGGCTGTAGGAAACACAGCCATGCTTTTCCCAATACACAAAATTCCCTGTCCTCTCGGCTCTGTGTGACCTGGTCTAAAGTCAACTCAAAGTGCTTCGCATTCTTCTTTTCTGAAGTGTGTGTGTGTGTGTGTGCATATGTGTGGTGTGTGATTTGCCAGTCATCTGTCCAACAGTAATCAATTGTCTATCATTTTGCTTTTATCTACTATCTGTCATCTATCTATAACTTATGCCACAGTACCTATCAGATAACCTATTAATCTACTATCTATCTGCATTTCATCTACCACCTGGCTACTACCTATGTCCTCCCTCCATCTGTCTACCTTGCCCATTATGCATTTTTTCTATCAATCTTTAGACCCGTGTATGGCCTCACTCAGGTCCACACACTCCTTACTGCTGATCAGCCATTATTTCCAGTTATACAGTTGATATATCCCCTCCTGTTAGCTCCCTGAGCCTCCTCCAGAACAGATCTCAGTGTGTCCACTGACTGGTTGGAGGACAACCCCTTGCTCCTTGCTCTCTATGACCAGGAGCCTGCCTTGTACCCAAGTTTGGTGGGTTGAGTCACTGGCTTTTATACTTCACGACATGCTCTTGATTTGCTTTATATGTTTTTCTGCAACCTCCTTTCAAATTGTGTGCTTCTTGGACGCTGGAGAGATGGTTCCGTGGTTAGGAGCACTTGCTGCTGTTTCAGAAGACCCAAGTTCAATCCTTTGCACCAGCTCACAGCCATCTGTAACTCCAGTTTCAGGGCTTTGGGTGCCCTCTTCTGGCCTCCATGAGTACTACATGCACACCAATGCCCATAAACTCATACATACACATTAAATAAATACACAGCATTGAAAAAAAGAAATCTGCTTCTAGCACTCCCATTTTATACATTTTAATGACATAGTCTTTGATTTTTTTCTTAGTGGTTCTACAGTCCACATGGCTTTATCTTCTGCTGAGACATCAATAGTTTTCTACAAGCTAAATATGGGTAAGAAGATAAAAGGACATTGCCATGTGATTCCCTATCTCTTAATCCTCCAGATAGGCAGTGCTCCACTAAAACCATACGCACAGTGTTGGTCTCTGTTAATTACATTTAGTTTCTCAGGTTTTTCATGCTATCAAAGCTTACAAGTTGGGATCATAATTCTCACAACTGCGGTATCTTCACTGGAGTCCTTAAAATGTTGAACAGAAAAGACAGGATGGCCCTTTCCTACTTCTAGCCAAGAAAGACACAGGGCGTGAATTTGTTAATTCCTTCTGCAGTATATCATTTGATTTCTGAAGATAAAGGAAAGAAAAGTCCAGTGTGTGAATGTACCTAAGCAGTAGGCAGACAGCCAGAGGGCTCTTGGTTGTGTGAAGAGTTAGGTGGAGGTTGCTCTGGTAGCGCCGCAGATGAGATGAGGACCGCAGGGGACTGGGAAAGAGTCATCCGGAAGAGACATCTTCTGACAGAGCTCTCGTGAGAATGGAGGACCTGGGAAAGTACATTGAACACAGAGGGGCTTTGGAAGTGAACAACCTTTGAGGGTCCTGGAAGCTGTGGGCCGTTTAGAAGAAACGCGTAAGAGATAGCAGGGAGGAGTAGGGCTAGAAGCATCCCCAGGAGAGAAGATGCAGACGAGACTAAAATAATGTAGTGCTAAGCAATCAAATCAGAAAGACTCAGGTGACAGGACCACAGTGGTTCAGGGGAGTACCGACAGAATCCGCAGAGATAATAGAACACCCTGGCATGGCAGCCACACCTCAGCCATGTACTCTCCACATGGAACCCTTGATGTGCGACACTGGAGTCCTGCAAGGTGAGTGCTACCATTTGTCTGCCCTGGAGGACACCTGGGCACACACAGCGGCCATGGAGAAGTGACTCATTCAGGTTCCCAACACTGGCTCACGGCAGCACTGAGCCACACCTTTCACTAGCCTGGCAGAGTGCTCTGGGTTCAGACTTCCAACCACCCCGAAGACTGAAGGCCAGAGATGCTTGTGTCTAACGAGATTCCGCAGGACACTGGCGCCGCTCTGCGAGCATGCGCAGTTTCCACCCTGGTGTGATCCGCTTCCACTTTAGGATGAGCCTTCCTCTCAGCACCCTGACCAGTACCATTGTCCAGGTGTTGAATACACCTGCCTGTTTCTGTCGGCATGTCCCAGCTCCACCACCCCTTTAGTTTAAATGCTACCTCTCTGGTGTCCAGAGCCAGGGACAAAGCTTTTGACATCAGATATACAGAGAGAATTTAGTCAAAACTGTAGCATATTATTACATTTATTTTATGGGTATTTATAAGTCATATAGGCTATAAAGTACATGTATATTATGTACTATCAAATGTATACCAAATATGTTATATAATTTATATTAAATACTTATCATATTACTTATTTGCACAGTGTCAATAATTCTAGCTAAAATTAATCTTCACCAATTATAAAAATATTTTATTTATATTTTGGGCTAAATATATATTATAAAATAAATAATTCTGGCAAAAACTGAGTACAGAGATATTTTTGACATTCACAAGTTTCACCCATCATTTTCAACAGCCCACTCCTGTTTACACAATACCTTTTCTCCCCCAATTCTCAAAAATAGGATCTTCTACCTGCCGTAGATACTTTCCTAAAAAAAAAAAAAAACTCATTTAAGAACCACTTTCCTTCTCCTAGCTAGCACAGCTTTGGGACCTCCTAAAAGTTTAAAGTTGTTTTTAATTGAATATTGTAAGTTTCCTGTGTTTTCATCCTGGGAAAACATCATGTTGTATTCAACATGGCAGACAAACAAGGTGGGTGTACCAGTGGAAAAAAGAAAAATTGATCTTTCCCTTGATGGGAATTTCCTGCTTTTCAGTCAAGTCTCTAATGTCCCCATTCCATATGCTCACAAGGAGTGGGAGGTGTGATAGCGAGCAAACCCTGACTCAGTTCATACCTTGCTTTTACAGACTAACAAAAAGTAAAGGCTCTGACTGAAACCGTGACGACGTGTAGCTGCTTGTTGATATGAAAAGTTGCTAGAAAAGCTTTCTTGGACATCAGCTATTCCTGACACTGTGATTTTGGGTTTTTTTTTTTTTTGTATGTGTGTGTTTTGATGACCTATAAGCCCAAAGATTGCCCAGTTTAAATTTCATGTTAAGTATACGCAGGCTTAAATATTAAGTAGGACAAAGTGGTTAACAAGAATCTGTTCAGGGTTCACTGGACTCAAAGGGTTTAAAAGTAATTGAAAATAAAACCAGTCAGGCTTACTGTCCTTTGGACCCTGTGACAGGGTCGCACAAACACACCAGGAGATCTCTGCAAAACCATTGACCGTTCACTTCAAAGACTGGCTGGCAGAGTTCCGAACCCAGTTTAACTTCACCAGCATGGGGTAGGGCACCCGTCGCTTTGCCCATGCACAGCAGCATATTCACGAGCTAGTTCCCCAGGTCAGTGCTCTAGACAGGTAGAGCTGTGTGCCATTCTGTTATTGTGTGTGATTGGATGCTGATTCCAGTTATTCCCCGTATTTCACTGCTAGATTCCATAAAGGATCCTGACCTAGGCCTTTGGGCTGGATGTGCTTCTGCTGCCTCGGTGGGGAGGTCATGTGACTTTTCTGCATAAGTGGCTCATCACACCCCAGCAGAGGCACTGGGCTCTTGCGTGGGTCTTGCGATGCTCCTGGGCTGCTCTTCAGTTGTTTTGCTCTTTATTCTGGGGGAGGGGGAGGAAGAAGAAGATGATGCCCAGGGCTGGACCATCTCAGAGCGGCTGCTAACTTGTAACAGATGAGAAGGGATGCTGGCGTGAATCATGGAGGTTTGGTGGTCTGGGTTCCAGAGACAAAGCCTAGTGAAACCTGGCACCAGAGAAGCCCTCACTTCGGATTCCATGCTAGCCTTAAAATTATGAAATTTAAAGAAAGACATAAAAGTCTGAAATCGCCCTCATGGGAACGCCAAACGCTCCAAATGCTAGTCTAGGATGAGAACTTGGAGCAGACAAATAACAGAAGTCTAACGGGACATCTGCAGAAGGTGGGTGTGTCTGGTCCCGAAGCACAGCCTAGGGAAGGAGGTCATTTCAAAGTCAGCACTTAGGTACAAGACGCAGGCTGACTCTTCGGAAGATGGCACATGGGAGACCCACTCCTCCAAACTTCCTTTGATCTGTGGGTCTGATGGCTTTGTGACCTGTAATCTCAAAGACACACGAAACGTTCTGGGTCTTTACCTCTGTGCCACTGATAGCTTTGATTTCAGGAGGGGGCTTTTTAAGGCAACATCATTTTTATTTCATCACTCTCTTTACCAGCAGAAGAAAAAACAACGTGCTTCCTAAGTGGGGACCTTAAGAATGGAGAGATTAAGTAATGTATGCATAAACATTCAGCCGGGAAGCAGAAGATCTTGTCCAGAGAACGAGGTCTGTCTATCCTTGGCATTGGCCTCCTAGCTACGACACCATCATCACAGGGACATGGTGATACCTTGCCTTCTCTCGGTGACTTGTGATGAAACTGCACGCTGCATGGTTGCCCCTGTCAGAATAAGCAGCCATCCTGACTCATGGCTTATACCCTGCCAGCCCTTGTATAGGCACCGTCTCTAACCCTCATGTAGAGCCTAACATAGTTACTACTGTTACTGCTGTAGTCCTGATGAAGACTCCAGGTCTGTGTCTGTGAGCCCTCTAGCCACTGGAGGGGACTAAAGGAAGGAGAGCGACTTGTGTGGAGCCAGAAAGTCCGAAGGTCTAAGCTCCTAGGTGGTGCCATTGCTGCAAATCTTGAGGCCACATTTGGAGAACAGAGTCTACACACAAGTTATAGAGGATACGGGGAAGATAAGCATGGTGCGGAAGTAGCAGGAAGCTGATGGGGTTCAGTACCACATGGGACTGCCAGGACGTTGCAGTTGTCCTCGAAATGTCCCCAGAGCACCGAAGCTCAAGTGGGACATATCAGAGAATAATCAATGATGACAAAGAGCTGGAGAGATTTGGTTGGGGGACACTCCATTGAAAATCACTCCAAGTCTCTTCCTTACATAAGCACCATCCTACTGAAGCCCTCAGTTCCACACTGAATAAGAACTCTGGAGGCCTGACCTGCAGAGATAGCTGGACTCCAGGGATGGATACCCAAGCATCGTCGGACTCAAGGCAAAGTAGAGTTAAAGGCATTTGTAGGAGACCAGCTTGGATGCTTTCTTAGTTAAGGCCAGACTGCTACAAGTCCTTAGCTGAGAATGCTACAGAATCACGTAAGAGATATGCGTACGTCCACATCCTTCCTTGGCTCTGCCATTGTGGGACCAAATGTTAGCTCCTGTACCACGAAGGGTGTGCAGGGCACTCACTCATACCACACCTGAGCAGAAACGTCCAGCCTTGATCTGACATTTGGAAGCTGATCTGGGTCAGATTGCCCAGATCTAAAGAGGATCCAACAGTGTGAAAGATTCCTCAGCCAGCAACTAACTGGCTTCAGGCTGGACCACAATCATGCTTCTCAGCCCCCTCCATCAGCAGATGTCACTCCTGGTTAACATGGCATGTCTCGAGCTGTCCACCTCACTGGATTCTGAACACAGGAGGCCCTGAAGAGTATGCACCCCTCAGTCACAGCATCAGCCTCCCTCGGGGGAGCTCGCTCTTCTCCCGTCACCTCTAAGCTAATAGGCCCAAACTTCTAGAGGTGCTTCCCATGAGCTTGAGCCTTGAAAGGAACTCAGTTTCCCAAAAGATTGCAGGGGTGGCTTGGAGAAATTTATCCTTTACCCTGTGACACAAAGGGCAAGCAACAAATGTCCCTTCAATGACTAAAGCCCAATTTTGCAACCCATGGGACCCTGTCAGGAGCCCATTTGCCTCTGTGGTCAAATATTTAGCTGTCTCCCTATGTGTTTGTTCCATTATTATTCTTTCAAATTCCATAAGTATTAAAAAAAGAGCTCCCTTTCCATCCTTAAATGTGTTTTGCATAGTTGTACCCTTTTTCCTCAATGCAGATTCCTTCTAATTTTTTTTCTTCCATAGACTGTCAACCATTTTCTCTCCCCAGCAAGGACAAGTCTAAACGGATACCACGCTCAGCAGACTCATTTTCCATTTTCCATGGCAAAGAATCTGAGCCCTAGAGTAAGTCAGAGCTATCATTTGCTGTGTATTTTTGTAAAGACAGTTTAATTTTAGGCTCCTTATTTGCAGGAGAGCTAGCTAACCCAAATAAAACATTATACATCTGTCTGTTGTTACGAGTGACCAACTTCAGCTGAACATTCTTCCTTAATAACAGCAGGCTTTCTTATAGACTAGGGACAACGTGCAGCAGCTAAGAGCAAGTGGAAATTTCCTTTGGTTTACCACCCTCGGTCTCGCTTGCTCCAACATGTGAAGAACGTGGGTAATAGGCATCCTCTACCCTTTAATCACAGCGTGGCTTGGACATGCATTGTTGTGAGGTGATCGGTGAATCAGGAAAATTTATGTCTGGGGGGAAAAAACAACAAGGCGAAGAGTGTTGTGTTAACGTTCCAAAATGTTCTCCTCAGGGAACACGTTTCTCCCGGTCTCCCAGTCCCGCTTGCCGCTCTTGTCCAGATCAATTCAAACACTGGGAAGAAAACGGATTAGCAGTTCCATTGGGTGAAGGAAGAGAAAAGGCAGGGCATTGGGGATTGTTTGACTTGAGTGTGTTGGAGGAAAGCGTTTGTTTTTGCAGACAGACTGTGGGGGAAACAAGCATTTTATATCATGTGTTTTGATGAAACTGCAAGCTGGGTGCAGTTGGAGTTTGCAAGGAGGAAGCCAGCAAGTGTGGAGGGAATAAGGAGATGACTTTCCTTTGTTCTTATCTTCTTAGGACTCCGGAAGGTGTTAGGGTGGGCAGTGCTGCCTTCTCGCCAGGCGTCCTTACGTAATTTACAACACTTTTCGGACTGATTTCCCTAAATAAATCTCCCACGTGAAGCCTCTCTCCACCCAAATGCATCTATTTTACTTTTAAGGTGACGAAGGCAAAGAAACACAGGAAGCATCTTGTAAATGTGGTGTCTTTTCCTGCAGGCTTCATGATACTTTCTTTCTTTTCTTTCTTTCTTTCTTTTTTTAAATGGAGTTGTGAGCTGGGTGATTAAATGGTGACGGGTGGATTTCAGTGTGATTCACCTGCCATTGTGGCTGGAGTTCCTCTGCTTGTTGATTTTTCTGCTCGTTATTATCCTAATGGGAATCGTATTCCAGACAAAGGAAATGACTGACTCTTGCTTGGTTTGGAACCAAGTTGTTTAGGAGCGGGACCCGTGTCAAGATGTTTCCCAACCCCGTCTCACTCTTAGTCCATGCTTTGACCACATGGCTGTGCAGTCAGGGCTCGGGGAGGCACAGTGCACACCGGACAGCCTAACATGGAGGACGCTGAGAGGACCAGAGATACGTCTTCAACAGCTCATCACATGTGGTCTCTGAGTGACGGGGCATTTTCCAATTTCAAAATGTCTTCACATTCAGTCAAAATCTTAGCCCTTTGGCAGTTAGCTAGCCTTCATCAATAAACAGGGACACATGATACACTGATGCCATCTGTACTTAATTAACTGAAGGGTGTTTGGCTCAATTTTGGTCACGTTAGGATTGCCAGATATGGTACAAGATGCTCAGTTAAATCTGAATTTCAAATGGATCGCATATACTTTTTATTATAACTACGGTAATATTTAATAATAGTATTCATATACTAAAATTATTCATGGTTGATCTGAAATGCATGTATATGTGCTCCCTATATATGTATATATGTGTATGGACATATAGATAGCACACTGGTCTTTATTTATATGTGCTAAATCTTGTTTTTGGAGACAAGGTTTCTCTGTAGCTTTGGTGCCTGTCCCAGAACTAGCTCTTGTAGACCAGGCTGGCCTCAAACTCCCATAGATCTGCCTGCCTCTGCCTCCCAAGTGCTGGGATTAAAGGTGTGCGCCACCACCGCCCGGCATATGTGCTAAATCTTATATCTTTTGGGAAGGACAAATCTACCTTCCAGAGTAGGTCAGAAGGACAAAACATGTAAAGACGAGGTTTTATACATAGACAGTGTTCTTAGAAGAACAGTGTCTTGGTGCTAGGAACTCTGAAAACAAACACAGGCATTGTGGCATTGTGGAATTGGGATGCAGCCTTTTCCTGAATGATTCTCAGAAACGACCTGGAAGCTGGTAGTCTCGTCCTATCTTTTGTTTGTTTGGGGGATGCGTCATGTGCCACACACCAGGTTCATGAAGTGCTGGGGCTTAAACCCGGGACTTTGTGCATGGTGGTGAGCTTTCCACCAACGGAGTCACATTCCCAGCCCTGGTCTTATTTTTGAAAATTTGACTCAGGAGTTCTGAACCACTTTTGTTTTGTTTTGCTTTTTAAGACAGGGCTTCTCCATGTAACAGCACTAGCTGTCCTGGAACTCACTCTGTAGATGAGGCTGTCCTCAAACTTCTGCCTGCCGACTGCTGGGATTAAAGGTGTGCGCCACCATGCCTGGCTGTGAACCACTTTTGTATTATGGTCTTTTTTGGTGACACATGATTGCCTTCTTGGAGTATAGCATTTAAGGAGATAAAGACAAACCATGGAGATTACCAGCAACAGCATCTCTGTACAGTCCTGAGGTGAGTCATTATGTAAAGGCCATTTTTACAGTCATTAAGCGAGAGCTATTGTTCTGAGTGCAGTGAACAGAAATGGCCTTTCAAAGTCACTGGGAAGCCGAGAGAGTGGCAGTGTGGCTGTGTCTATGGCAGGGTCACCGCTAGAGCTGATACACCTGTAGTCTGCTGCACACATTGAGAGTAAAGAAGACAGAAGTTTGTATGAGTAAAGTCACTAAAAATAAAGAATTCCCTTTCTTCCCTCGTCTGAGACCCTCTCTCGTTCACCAGGCATGTGGACCTGGATTTAGATGAAGTTACACATTCTAAATGCAATGATTCTGGTAATGTCAGTCGACCTAGTCCAACCTTCTCTATTTACTTTCCCCAAAGATACAGTCAGAGGTCTAATATATTATTTATATTATAAATATAGCATGAATCCTTGCTGCCAAATGTGATAATCTGATTTCAATTTGTGGGACATGCATGGTAGAAGGAGAGAACCTGCTTCTATAAGTCGTCCTCTGACCTCCACACATATACTATGGCACTTGAACACACCCATGCACACACACACACACACACACCTCACTAAAAATGTAGCAAAAACTTTTAAAATAAATAAATAACCACAATTAATCTCCCTTCCAGCACAGCGGCACACACGATATCAGGCATGGACATTATGCCGATATGTTGAGCTCACACCCGAGGGATGCAGTCCAACACCCACTGCTCTAGAAGCCGTGGCGCCCTGTCTTCCGACACGGAAACAATGGAGGGAATGACAGAAAACAGCTGAGGTCCGTACGTCGTCATTGCTCTTCACCACGGTACGTGGTGTTTCTGAGAACCAGGGAGCCGCAGCGCTGGCTAAGGAACCACAGAGCCCCACACAGGCTTAGGTGACCATGGTTGCAGCAGAGCTCTCTCCAGGAAGGAGAAGACATACTCTTCCTGCAGAGCGCATGTGCACACAGTGCAGCTCCTCACAAATCTTCCAGTGGCTCCCACTCCCAGTGGGGCAGATCCCAAGGAATCTTTAGAAGGCCCCGTGCCTGCTGCTCAGGCCCCGCTCAGACCCTCATTCCTCAGCTTTGCTCCCTCTAGGATGAGCCTGGCTTCCAGCTCGGTGCTGGTCTCTTCCAGAATAGCTCAGTGCCCTCAGGGCTCCGCGTCTGGGAACGCTTGATTCTTTCCTGAAGGTTCTCCTTCCTTCTGCTGTTGGCTCATCCCACCTCTCCTTCAGAAGTCAAGTTGAGCATGACATCCTCTGTCCTTAAAGATACACTGATCATTGTAGCATGAAGACAGATGGAGTACTCACTGTATTCCTGCTGGCACTACCTGTGCAGCTTTGGACAGATTCTTAACCCTTCAGAGACTTGGTGTCCTCAAGTACAGAATGGAGGGCATGATAAAACCCGGACCCCAGAGACTGTGAGAGGCTAAAATCCGTCTGCCATATCACATGTCACAAGAGAATTCACTGTCAATTTACAGACTCCCAGTAGAAGAAGCACACAGACCACTGAACACGAGGAAATTGCATTCACCGCAGAGGAAGTGCGGAGAATTCTAGCTGAATCTACAAAGTTTTCATGGGTCCACAAGAACCATCATCTGCAGCATCTAAAAACACACAGAGCAAAACATGCGACAGGCTGAAAAGACATTTCATTTCTTCAGTGTGTGTTCATCGGCAGCAAGAACTTACTGTGTACCTGCTAGGAGCTGAGTGCCATGTGGGACCCATCAGTGAAGACAAGTCACTGTCTCTGTCCTCTAGAACAGGACAGGGAAGTGAGGCCTTGCACAAGTCATCAGGCATTCATTCAAAGACAAACCTGGGTGTGCTGGGGAGGGAGTCAGGGCCGGAAGACAGAAGAAAGCATGGGTGTATGGTGTGGTGTGTTCTAGTCTGGGGTTCCTGGAAGATTTCCCAGAGAGGAGTGAAGAAACAGAACAACTTCTGGTCAGGTGAGAACCGGGTGTCTGTGGCAAAGGCCCTGGTAGATGGAGCTTGGCACCTTCCAGAAAGGAAGGCGGGTATGGGGAGGAGACATGGTCCAGGTGAGAAGTTAGGGTCTTGGGAACTCTTTGAGATCTGTCATGTCTTCATCTTGGGAAAACGAGGAACTTCTCAGGTTTTATTCAAAAGAAAGACAAGGTTTAACATGCTCATCGGGTGGTTGCTTTGATACCATAGAGAATGGACTGGTAAGCCCAGATCCTGACATCCTAATTAATTAGCACTTCCAGTAACTCAAGCTGAAATAAAGACTGAGGTATAGCCCAGGCTGGGGCTAGCTGCTTGAGAGAGGTGAGAATCTGTGAGCTGCGGGCTCCCGTAGAGTCAGCAGGTGTCTGGGGCACAGCTAGGGTGATACAGAGTGAGGAAGAGAAGGGCTCAGAGATGATTGGATAAGGTCTCATTCTGTAGTCCAAGCTGGCATCAGACGCCCCAGGTGGACCAGGCTAGCCTTAACTTGTAGTAACCCCCCTGCCTCTGTATTGACAGTGCTGGGATAGCAGGCATGCACCACTGTGTCTGGTTCTAATACGCCTTTCAAAAGGCGGGCGGCAGGGCTGAACACAGTGTGCTGTCCCTCTCTGTCTCTCCAGGTAAGGTTAAAGTGAGATGGCTTTTCCGACTCCAACAGTTCTCATCTCTTCAAAGGAAACACAATTAGAAAGGATTTCCAACCAGACTTTCCATTTTATGCCATTAATCTGAAAATTCAATTTCCCCGGCACGGCTCATTCTCAGTCCGTCCAGATATTACTGTAAACGAGATGTACTTACCGTGTCCATGTGAGAAAATTTCCACACCCTGCCACAGCCAAATCTGTGGAATCGTTTACTCTCAGACATGTTCCAGTTGTGCAAGTCCAAGAGCCTAGTTTGCAGTGAACAGTGAGGACTATTATTTTCTGTTAGCTTGAGGCTTCCTCTAATTGGCTGAGGAGTCTGCAGTTGGCCCGGAGGGGTTGCTGATACAGCAGATTCCTGCCTGATGCCTTTGCTCAGGCAGGTCAGTCACTCCAGAGACCTTTCCGCCTCTTGCAAACTCCTCTTTATTCCTCGCAGCCCAGCTGACGCATGGGCTCTGGTGCTAGCACTTTCTCTCCTTCCTCCCCTCAGCCTTTTGCACGTTGTCAGCACCTCGTGGCGGCTTCACTCTGCTGCTATCCATCTCTGCTCTGGAATGCGTCTTTTCTGCTCAAAGATGGATGGGCGCTCAGCTCATCGTGTGTGTGTGTGTGTGTGTGTGTGTGTGTGTGTGTGTGTGTGCGTGCACTTGCACTGCACGCAGGTATGTGGGTGCATGTGTGTGCATATATGTGTATGACGTGCAAAGGTTGACGTTGTATGTCTTCTTCAATCATTATTCATCTTACTTTTATTTTTCTTTTTTTGGTTTTTCCAGGCAGGGTTTCTCTATGTAGCCCTGGCTGTTCTGGAACTAGCTCTTGTAGACCAGGCTGGCCTCGAACTCACAGAGATCTGCCTGCTTCTGCCTCCCGAGTGCTGGAATTAAAGGTGTGCACCACCACTGCCTGACCTTACTTTTTGACACAGTCTCTCACCGAACCCAGAAGCATGCTGATTCAGCTCTCTGAGCTGGTCAGCAAGCCCAGGGATTCTCCTGTCTCTACCTCCACCTCCCAGCACTAGAATTTCAGGTTCAATCATTATCCCAATTTATTTTTATGTGGGTCTCGAGGTCAAATTCAGGTCTCTGTGTTTATGTCACCATCTCTTCACAGAGTGAGACCTCTACCCAGCCCTTATCACCCATGCTAAAGATAAACCTTGACACATATTAGGGACTTAACATTTAAGGGAGGACCAAGGGGGCAGAACTCAGAGACCCCTGGCTCAGAACCAGGTCTCTCGTTTACAGACCCTCAGCCAATGCTCCAGCTCAGTGAGAACACAGCTCTGCAGCTAAGCATGTGGGGGACCCTTCGCCCGCAGGAGCGAAGATCTAGCTTTCGTACGTTGACTGACAGCACAAGGACGTGTTTGGAGAGGAGATTATCAGTGTGCTCCTCAGATGTGTGGGCGTCAGCGCTCCCAGCTTACCTGATGAAAGGCGCCCTGTTTGTATTGCATGAAGGACCATGCGCAGGGTATGTCAATCAGTGCATCCAGAGAGCTGGGTGCTACATTGTGTTCTGCCTGCTTAGCCCAGGGGTCTCTGGTGTCGAGAAGTATAATGCAGGTGGATATATACGTGAAAAATATTGATATTATATATAAAAATATATAATATAAACAGAGTGACTCCTATTCAGCCCTACCTTATCCCTTTAAATGCTTATACATGGTATGTAGTTTTAAGTGGACATGCATGTCCATTAAAATAAGAATCTTCATATACCACATATATGTGTCCTGAACTTTGGTTGGGGGGAGATGAATGATCATAAATATTTGAATCATATGTGGTGTATGTGTATTTAGTATTGTTTGTTTGAGTCAGGGTCTTCCTATATGGCCTAGAACGTTCTGGAACTGAACTCATGGTGTTCCTCCTGCCTTTGCCTCCTGAATACTGGGATTATAGTCCTGAGCTATTAAGCCTGTTGAATTCACATGGCTTTAGAGACCAATAATCATTGAGTTTGAAAATATGCACACATTTCCTGGGGATCACTTAGCATGAAAATACTTATTCAGAAATTCTTGGCTGAAGTCTGAGGTTCTTCAACTCCCACTACCTCATCTGAGGCCAACCAGAGCTGAAGAGCCACAGCTCACCCGGTGTAGTGGTGAGTCGGGGTCCTCCTCTGAGCCATAGGACATATGACACAGGAAGGGGCCCGAGTGACTGATTTCCCATTTTCCCTGCGGGTGGCAGTTACTAGTGTCACCTCAAGCATGAAAGAGAAGATATGGGTTATGTCAAGCCATAAATTATGCACAGGGACACAAACGTTCACTCTGCTGTATATCATGATAGGGAGGGCCCTGAGGGAAATCTGCTTCAACAGACGGCATTCTCCTCTGAGTAAATGTTCGGCCCGAAAGCATTGTTTGTACATCACAATGCAGTGTTGCACAAGGATTCTGTAGTCAGCAACTCCTTCCCAGCTCTAATCTAAAATCTTTTCTGCTGGGAAACATAGCTGGAGACTGAGGTCTTGACCACTCCTGGTCACGCAGCTCCTGTGGGGCTCACACTAAGCTGGGATTGCTGAGTCAGGACAGGCAGCTCTGGCTTGGTCACCCTGATGATGCTGGCTGCAGAACACACCAGATGAGACTCACACTGTGAGGGAGGGACACACAGGTCCTCTTCATCCAAGATGAGAGGAAAAGCAACACACACACACACACACACACACACACACACACACACACACACACGTCACCATTGACGGAATGAATCAACTCTCTCAATGTGTGCCGTTACAGCTTCCCAAAGATTACTTTTGTCTTGTTTATATGAACTTCTTTTAAGACAAGATTTCTCAGTGGTCCAGAGCTTGCCAAATAGACGAGGTGGGGTAGACAAACCCCCAGGATACCCCTGTCTCTGCCTTCCTAATGTGAAGACTGAATGCGTCACCACCTGGCCTCTCGTGTGGGCTCTGGGGGCTCAAATGCAGATCTTTATGCTTAAGGCAAAGGGACCGAGCTATCACCCTAGACCTGAAAATAAGTTTTAAATACTGTATATGCTCTACTGTGGAACTGGTTTTAGTGGAAAATAACGTGGGATTAATTACCGCCAAAGTTAGGTCCACAACTCACAGAAGCGGAGGCAGCAGAAGAATGTCACCCGCTAATCTTTTGGTGTCTGAGAGGGTGATATTAAGATGGACAAAAACCACGGATGGTGGAAGTGGCGAAAGAACATTAAGTTTCCTGGTCGAAATGAGTTAACTCTTATAAAGCTGGTTGGTCAGTGCCCATATTCCTGCTTGGATCTGTCCTCAGCCCTGTTACCAGACAAGAGACCTCTCTTTAGAGGTGGATCTGGGACTGGACTGTGGTTGACAGCCCTTGGCGGTGTCTCCACCTTAGTTCCGTGTGCCCTACAGCTTCTTGTTGCTCTTGTCACTGCCAGACCAACAGACCAGGGCATGAAATAGAACCCCAGATGCCTGTCTTGGGGCTGTGAGGACTACCAGTAAGGTAGGAGGGAGGAGCCTTCCATAGGACACCCAACAGAGGTTCTGTTCACGCTCTCTCAGCTCTGAGTCCCCTCCCGTCCTTAACGGAGCTGTTTCTCTGCAGATCAGTCTTCTGTGCTTTCCAGCTGTTTATTCCTAGTCTGTCCCGCAGAATGAACTTGGCGATCCCCTAGACACTGCCGGCACCCATTTACAGTTCTGCATGCTTCCAGTCACCTCTGGGTGTGTGTAGTTCTGGTGAGACTCCAACGGGCTCATACTTGAGGTCCCTGTCTCAAGTCATCTTTGCTCTAGAATGTTCTACATAGTGAAGCTGCAGTGGTCCCTCTAAAACCCCCAACTGTCTAGATAAGAGCTCTCTGTTAGTAAAACATCACTCCTGACCTTTTGAATGTGGATCTACAGTTGGCCCTACTTGCCTGGCTTTGGCTCAAGAAAACAGTGGTACTAGATTATTAAGGGAATTATGACGAGGAAAAAAACCCAAATGCTCCAGTGTAGAAGCAAGCACTTTATCCTCAGCACATAGGATAAGAAAAGGAGTCAAGGAGAGTCACACTCAGGCTGTGTGGGCTGACGATTGCTATCTGTGAGCTACGGCCTTCAGCAGGGTGTGGTTACACACCTCCCTTTGCTTGCACAGATTCCCCACAGGGCTTGTTGTGTGGGGCACATTCAAGTTTTGCATTTTCGAACTTCCTACAATTTTCTTTTAAGCATTTAAAGTCCTCTGTCCAAAACCCATCACTTTGTCTGTTCTTCTTTGATGACAATAGCTTCACGCTTGAGGTTCCTGTCTCAGGTTATCTCACTTTAAGAATGTTCTACATTCTGCAACCTCAGAGGTTCCTGTAAAGTCATCTGCTGCCCAGATCAGCAACATCCACTATCTTCTAGTCAAAACCTCATTCCTGGGCTTTCGAACGTGTCTATGAGACCCCACCTGCTAGCAGGCTTTGGCACCGAGCATTCCTCAGCCTCTGCCTACACAAGCCGAGTGACTCACAGCTGTCTTGATGAGCTGTTGATGAGCTGGCTCTGCTGACTAACAACGCCTTTCACCTTTTGCCATGGTCTCCCTTCTGCAAAACCTGCCTCCTTTTGCCCCCTCATTTTTTTCTGATTTTTTTTTGAGGCACTGGTCATTCCAGGCAGGTGCTTTTCTTAGTGGTGGTGATGGAATCAGTGTTTCCCTGCATGTCTGACTGGGCTTTTATCTCCAAGACCCCTTAGCTCCCCATGTGGAACTGTTTGCTTCCATGCCTATGTATAATAAGAAAATTAGCAATATGACAGGTGAGAATGTATACGTGTCCAGCACGGGGTTGGCAGTGTACATACTTCTAAGTCCAAATTTCAGAATGACCGGTGAAACTCTGATAAAAATAAGTCAATGGAGACCAAGATAAATTTAAGAGTTGGCCTGAGATTATGTCTAGACCATGGTCTGTCTGTTTTCAGTGCCAGCCCTTCCTCCATCATAGCTCAGGGTTTCTCAGTGGAGTGTAAACTACTTATCCTATATGTACCTGGGCCCAGGACGCAGCAGGACTGAAGTGTGTGTTGAGTGTGTGCATGTATGAATAAAAGAAAAGGAAACGTGAATCTGCCATTGTAGAACAGTAGCCCAGAGTCTCATAATGAATGCCTCTACACATCAGCTGCAGTTAGGAGCTGAGTCAAGGGACTCTCCGCTTCTGTACCATGCATACTCTTTGCTGATGGCAGATGTCAGCATTCCCTGGAGGCTATACTGTGACGTTATCAAGGGGGACGTCATCAGCCTTTCCCTTGAACCTACTATTGTTCCATGGTCTTTGAACAGTCCCGTGGTCATACAAGTCAGACACAGAAGTCCATCTCCCTTCCTTGGGATCTACAGCTCCATAATCTTGGTTTAGCTCCTGCACAATTTTGTTTCCATGCCTGCTTTTCTGTTTTAATGAGACTATCCTGGTGCAGAACTACGTATCTTCTCTGTAAATCGTTTTAACATGCTGTCTGCTGTTTCTCTGGCTACAACGGACCTTCTTCACACCACCCCCATTTCACAGTCAATTTTTCTAAAATGCAAGAACAGTTTCTTAAAAATGAGAACCTCTGTGTGGATAGGACCTGTAACCTTCCATCCCATTCTACCCCTGGTTCAAACCTTGTTGCTCCTCATTTCCTATTTTATGAAATGTCAACTCTGAAACCAAACCGCAGGTTTCTTTCATCTAGCCCCTACCATTTTGGCCATGTCTCTGGAGTTGCCTCTCACAGTCCAGGTCATCTTGGCTCTTTCAACCTGCTCCTTCTCCTACTGTCTTCCTTGTGTGATGTGTCAACCATTCCGATATCAAGTCCCTTCAGGCTGTAATTGGGCTTGTTTTCCCTGGCTCCCAGCGCAGAGTCAGTAAAGAGTTTTCCATCTCGTTCACCACTAGGGAGTCATGACACCACCTTCCTTACTCCTGTAGCCTAATGCTCCCTGGATGGCAGGGGACCCACACTTCAAGGACATGGGTTGGGCTGAGTTCCTCCTGTGCTCTCAGCAACAGACCCTGGCATAGGATAAGTCTCTAAAACTGTTTTATGACTCACGACTCTAGAATGTGCCAACACATGAACCAGGAAATGGATCATTAGTCAGTTCATAAGATGAAACATAAATTACCATCAAAGGCATGACCAAGAATACATGAGCGGCTCCTATGCCCTTATCACGGCATGCAAAGTTTTCTAAATTGTTGACTTTGAAATGCTCTGTGCTTGCACATTGTTCTATCTTTCTAGGAAATGGGTTTTCATGTTTTTAAAATCCCCTGAATTAAGATGCATGTGTGTTTACCTGTCTTGACTACTCAGACACTCTTGAAGGTGTCATTGGTGTTCTGAGAGAGCACATGGATATTTAGAGGTAGCTTCTCTTCCCTAGAATGTTGTACTTTTTAGGGTATGTCTGATCAGAGGTTTCGACTAGAGAAAACAACAACCTTTACATGCATGGCAGCTCAGTGTCCACTTAGGCTGCATACCCCCACCAAAAGCACACCTGCATAAAATTATCAAAGAAAATACTGACACACTCATGAGTGACCATGAAAACAGCCTTATCAATAACACCTTTAAGAAGCTCAAGAGTTCAACTTGGGAATCATGCCAAGAGCAAGGGAGAAGGAGGAAAGGCTATTGGTCTGTTGGGTGGGTTCTCTTAATGCCCCTCGATTCTTTCCACTGCCCACCCTGGTATCACTTTTCATCTCCAGCATTTTTTTCCTAAAGGCACAGGGGGATTTGACCTCTTAGTCATTGGAAATGGGACCAAGTTTGAAATGTGGTAGTCTCATTCTCACTTTAAAAACACTATAGGAAGGTGGGTGTTAGAAACCTTATCTACACCTTAGGGCTGAAAGTTATGATATGACACTTTGAGTCTTGGTGGAACCTCTTATCCCTGCCTCAAACTCTGAGCTATAGTGCCATTTTCTTGGAAATTCCTCTCTTTTCCAATTAGGCCTCACCTCCAAAACATTCATTTGTTTGCTGCAAGCATTTAATATTTTTTGTATTTCAAAATACATAAAGATGAGTGTGATGAGGTTCAAACACTCAAGCACACACCATCAGATAGAGATGCTCTGTATGTCATTGTTTTTATACCCAGCACAGCAGACTCCTCATATCTAAATAGTTCCCATTTACTCATGGATGCTTATCCATTTCTATGATAAAATTCAGTATTCCATGGTTCATGTGTTTCACTCATGGCAAAAGATTGTCAGCAAGGACAAGGATCTAATCTTCACCTCCACCTTTCCTATATGAGACCCTCTGGATTCCTTCTACACCAATATGGTTTGATAGACCACGCCCTCCTGAAAGGTCACTGTGAACACCTTCAGAAAATTACTTCACTCAACTGGTGACTGAGATGAACAGGTTACACCATGACAGACCTGATTGACAGCGCCCCCATATAGCAGGAAAAAAAGTTTGGAGAGAAGTAACTACGACCATATCCCAAATATTGTTTATAAATGTTCTTTAAATTTAAATTTAAAGGGGGAGATGATATAGATATGGATAATTTGCATCGGTATAAATTTTGCTTTATTGATATAAATTTAAGGTCAATTTTGTTATATATATGTATTTCTGATATTGATTAAGGTATTGTGATTGTGTAGTTCATTTAAAAATGTGATGTATAATTAGGAAATATAGGTTGTCAATAGATAATCATTGATATAGTCAAGTTTGTAGTCATGTTAGTTAGATTTTCTAGATATATAGAGGTATATTTCAGTTAGATAGACATTCTTCATATCTTTCAAAGACGACAGAATATGGCATTTAATGTTTTAATAACTTAAGACTTTTCATGACAATGAGACACATCTGCTCCTGGCAGCACCAGCTACTTCAAAAGAAAGACGGGCATCAAAGAGACGCCTTATGGAGTTGGTTTGCCATTTGGGCAAGAAAGTGCTCTTGCCTGGACTGTTGCATAAACTGGACACAAAGAACCTGCTGAGAGAGGACTGCTGAACTTGCCTAAAGGTGAGATGATCCTTCAGGGCTCCTGCTTCATGAAAGAGTCTACAAGACATTCTGCAGGACACAGAAGAAAGTGACTAAACTGTCTTTAAATTTTCCTGCATCATGGAAATGTCTACTGGATACTATGGGCCTGTAGGCTAAAGATGGATGCCCCAATGGTACAGAGGAACTTTGGGTGACTGTCCAGGCAGCAAGATGTCTCTGTCATTTCTAGAGTTTGGAAGTTGCTTATTTCTTGTTTACTTAGGTAATATCTTATCCTTCTGGAGTCTTTGATGGAGTTAAAGAATGGATAGTTATAGTGATGGTTTTCCATTGTTATGATAAAAGATAAAATAGATCTAAATATGGTAACTGTAATTCTTGCTTGATAACTGTTTTGTTATATGTAACCTTACTATGTTAAAATAAAAGCCTTTCTTTTTTGTTTAAATAGAAAAAGGGGAAATGGTGTAGAAGGGTCCTCAGGGATGATTTGGGAGTCCTCTCTGTGTGCTGTGATTACCATTAATGAATAAAGAAAACTGCCTTAGCCTTTTGATAGGGCAGCCCTTAGGTGGGCGGAGTAGATAGAACGGAATGCTGTGAGAGAGAAGGCAGACGCAGACGCCATGCTTCTCCAACACAAGATGGACACTGGTTAGACTCATGCCTGTAAGCCACAACTCAAGTGGCGATACACATTAATGGAGATGGGCTAAAATAATATGTGAGAGTTAGCCAATAAGGGGCTGGAGATAATGGGCCAGGCAGTATTTCAATGAATACAGTTTCCGTGTAATTATTTCGGGTACACGCCGGGAGCCGGGCAGGACAGAACAAGGGGCCCTGCGCCAGGACTGCAGCCCGAGCCCCTCATTGCTACAGAGTTGACTGGTGCACTTGAGTGAATGTGATCAATAGAGAAAACTGGGGGTTTCCAGGAGAAAGGCAGATTAGTTTCAATTGAGAAAGTCAAAGAAGTATTTGCTAATTTCCTGCAGCCAAGAAGAAACTGGAGAAAGAGCTTTGCCACAAGGGAGCAATCACCAGGTTTTATTTGGGTTGGTGAAGAACGCCAGAGTGTGCTGATAAGAGAGTTCATCAGACACCAGTATTTTTCAACTGCACAGAAACATCACACAGGCACATTTCAGATGTGCCAGTGTCTTGGCTTCAGCACAAGACAGTCAGAATCTCCTGGAGAGGGCATGTGGCTGGACCTAAGTCTTGCTCATTTTTAAAAAGCTCTTAATTTGTTTCTAGTGTGTATCCCTGGTTGAGAATCATTGAGGAACCAGAAGCAAAGGTAGAATAAGGCCAGGTTGTGGGCACAACATATTAGTAATGGACTTTATAAAGAGGTGGAGACCAGACTGGGGAGTTTGATCTTTCAACAGGCAGAAAGGATCGTTTTCATAGCTGGGTGGACTGAAGGCCAGAAGAGTGCCCTTGGAAGATTATCTGGAGGATTCTGAACTTGGATGAACTGTGCATGAGCCCAGGTAGACCCTCGTCTCAGTTTGCCATCAGGTAGAATTCACACAGATATACATGAAGAACTGAAGAGCGGCTGAAGTGGGAAGGATTTTGGACTTGCTGGTCAGATGGAGAAACCTGGAAGACACCCAGAGGATACTGAGGGTGAGACAAGCCCAGTGATCATCTGAACCATCAGGAAGGAGGGCTGTCCAGAAAGGGATCAGAGCAAAAGTCACCAGATGTCTAGAAAGTTTATCCAAATAGCTAACTAAGAAGGTGGTGGATAAGAATGAGCCCAAGGTTGAGGGTTTGATGGGAGATAAAGAGGCATTAATGCTCGCAGTGGTAGGCGTTGGAGAGGAAGGGTCACCTGCTTCAAAGAATAAAGCCACTGCATGCACATTGGTGTACAGGCATTGGGATGTGATGGACAGGCAAGATGCTGGCTCTCATGGAGTTTATGTTCATGTAAAATGATAGAATCACATTAAAGAGGGATAGGCTCAACCAGTAGAGTCCTCGCCAAGCATTAACAAAGCTCTGGCTTACATTCCTAGTACCACAGAGACTGGGTGTCTTAGTAGCATGCCTCCAATGCTGGAATTTGAGTGGTGGAGGGAAGAGGTTCAGAGGTTCAAAGTCATCCTTGACTACATAGTTAGTTGGAGACCAGCCTAGGCTATTTGAGATCCTGCCCAGAAACAAACAAGGAGGACAATAACTCACACTCAAGGGTGTAAACACAGGTACTTTGGTAGAAGGGGACCAAGGGAACCAGAACATTGGACAAACTTAGGCTGCCTCCTGACTCACAGCTAGGAGGCAACAAGTGTGGAGAAAGGCTTTGGCCAGGATCAGCGTCTTGTGATGGTCAAGAGGGAACTTGTATTTTGTTTCACCTGCTATACTTCATAGATACTGAGCAGCCTAGAAATGCTGGCTGGGTACGGAAGGAGTGAGTCACTCTGGCCAGAGGCCCCAGAAACCTTAATAGTAAAGGTCACTGCAGCAGGAGATTGCAAACCCCTCGCTAGAAACATAAACACTTGCAAGCCACAGAAGGTGGAATCTCGGGGTCATAGCACACTCGCCAGCTTGTGCAATTTCTAAACTAACGGAACACACGGAGGAGCCTGCTGGCCCTGCTATCTGGCTAGAGAAGAGCTGTAATTTAGCATCTCTGGCTATCAATTAGTCCCATTTTCCTCATCTGCAAAATAATAGGTTTGGATGAAATGACCTCAAGGTTCTCTTCCAGCCTGGTGAATGGTGAAGGTGAAAATCTGAGCATTCACTGGCAACTTTAATGGTTGTTTTGAATGTTTAACTGTCCATACTCGAAAAGGCAGTACCAGGTCTATACCCTCCAAGATCTAAATTTTAGGAACCTACCATATTTTAAAATGAATTGCTCTCTAAAA
Organism: Ondatra zibethicus; assembly: GCA_004026605.1. Taxonomy (NCBI): domain Eukaryota; kingdom Metazoa; phylum Chordata; class Mammalia; order Rodentia; family Cricetidae; genus Ondatra; species Ondatra zibethicus. Next base: position 47,129 of record PVIU01011599.1, read on the forward strand.
ACACACAATCTAAATTCTGCTGGGAGGACCCTTCAGGGGTCTGGGGAATTGCCCATGGTGATGGGTAGATGATGGATTGGACATTGAAACAGACCATCTAGAAAATGATTAAGAATGTCTCAAGTCCTTGGTATTTGCAAGGCGGCAGATTGCTTGATGAAGACTGAGGGTGATGGGGCTTCTCTAGTGTTAGGGGGCTCTGCTAATGGGACTCTTCCCCAGGAGCCCAAAGGATTCAGAAGAATGCATAGAGCCCCTCTTTATCCCTCTCAAGTATTTGAAATAAGGGATGGAGAGACGGTCCAGCACTTAAGAGCAACTGGCTTCTCTTCCAGAGAATGCAGGTTCAATTCCAGTTATTAAACCCATGCAGTGGCTAATAATTGTCAGTACCTTCATTTCCAGTGGATCCAACACCCTCTTCAGACCTTCACAGCTACTGTACACACTCATAGTGCGCAGAGATACATTCAGGCAAGAAACCTGTCTTCATTGGGGTCTCTATTGATGCAAAGAGACACCATGAGCAAAGCCACTCTTATGAAGGAAAACATTTAGTGGAATGGCTTACGGTTCAGAGGTTCAGTCCATTATCATCATGGCGCGACATGACAGCGTGCGCGCAGACGTGGTGCTGGAGAGGGGGCTGAGAGTGCTACATCCTGTGCAGGCAACAGGAAGTGGTCTGAGCCCGCCGGGCATGGCTCGAGCACATATGAGACCTCAAAGATGGCCTCCACGGTGACGCACTTCCTCCGACAAAGTCACAGCTCCTAGTAGTGCCGCTCCCTTTGGGAACCCAAGCACATAAAATATCTTATAAAAGCCAACCAGGCTTTCACGAGCTCTACGTGTCCAGTCTGACAGTGTCCTGCGTGGACGGCATACAGGCAGTCTGCATGGAATGACGACAACTGATCAGAATTGTGAGCATCGAGGTAGAAACGGCACACCTTAGAAGGCCGCCTAGTTCAGTCTTAGGGGCCTGTTTGCTAAGGCCACCTTGCAGCTCACTCCACTTCAATGCTGGTGGCGCTTTCAGAAGAGGGAGCAGAAGGGAGACTAGACTTGCCCAGAGTCACTGCCACCACCCAGCCCCTTCCCAGTAGGTCTCTCCCTCCATCTTTAGGATGACTCAGCCAGAAGGTGGCCTTCGGTTCCTGTTTTCAGGTTTCTGTCTTAGCTTCCCTTCATGACGGACTATCTGGCAGCCAAATAAACCTGTTGGTAAACGCTGATCTGCACCCAACATTCTTGTGGACCTAGCCCCAGTAAAAGATTGTAGCCAATCACAAGACTGGTATCAGTCTTCCGGGGACTTTTCATCTCCTGGGCATGGAAAGGTATCTGCCCCCAAACACACGCAGATGCAGGCCAGTGACCACTCGTCGCAGACACATCGCAGACATGCTGAGATCTTTTTCAGCCTAGAGAAGATGAAGTTCCGGGAATGCAGGGTTGGTCACGCTTTATGAGGTTGGAAAATCAGAGTCTGGGGAATCAGAGTCTTGGGGAAATGGGTAATGAGGTGCTAATAGGAAAAGCAAAGCCCAGCTTTCCCGGAAGGGGCAGTGCCATGAGATGTGGGAAGAACCTCACAGGGAGAGGTGGGACCAGAATGAGTGAATCGAAGGGCTGGTGAGGAGAGTTTAGAGAGAAGAGCCAGCCTCCCCTCCTCCCCACTCTCCCAGCAGCTTAGGATTCAGTGGCAGGTGCCTTGGATGCTCAGGTTCAAGGGACAACGCATCCAAGCTGTTGGTGGTTAGCCTCATTCCGATCCCCAGGTGGCAGTAGGCTCCTGAGACCAGGAGGTACATGGTGTTCCGCTCCTCATTTCCAACAGCCTTGAGGTTTCTCTCCACCCCAGCTCGAGCAGAATGCAGCCAGTTTATAGTTTATGGGGGTTTCCTGCACCCCCATCTGTGTTTCCACTGAGGTCTGTGCTTTTTCCTAGACCCACCCGGATTCCGGAGCATGGCTCACTTGCGTGCCAAGTTCAGACTTGCTCTTTGTCACTCCTTCCTTTCTCCAACTAAAACACAGGAGCGTTACCTTTCAAAGGCCTCTGTGCGTTCTTCACAAATGAGAAAGAAGGCCCCTAAAGAACTCATTTTGCGTGGAAAACAATAGCGCTTCTAGAAATGAGCCACTCATCAGCTCTCTCCCATCCCAAGGCTCGTTTGTCAAGTTACGTGGCTTTGTAGGATGATACCTTATGTGTGTGTGACAAAGTTCATCAGGCACATCGCTATTATTACTATTGTTTGAAATGGGGTCTCCCACTGGCCTAGCACACTCCAGGCAGGCAAGACTAGTTCATTGAGATAGGAACTGCCTCTCTCCGACTCCCAGGCACTGGAATTACCTGCATGCTATCATGCACTGATTGTGTTCACGTGGATTCTGAGGGTAAAACTTAGGTCTTCGTGTTGCAAGGCAAGACCTTTACCAAAAAGCCATGTCCACAGCCCTGTGATGCCCTTTATAGGTTAAAGGACAGTTCTTAGAGATTTTGTAGGAGTCGTAACTTAGACACCAGAACTTAGGATTTCTTTGCAAAATAATTTTTCTTTTTCTTTTTAAAGTAGAACTGATTAATAAGGGAATTGGGCCCATGGAGGAGGAAGTTAGGAATTATCTTTTTGGTCATCTGAAGGCATTTGTTCCCCATCAGTTCATACAACACAAGACACGTGACTACAAACGCTGGCACTCAAATCAACACAGGTGGCTCTCATCACCCCGTGGTAGGCATTTCTCTGGGATTTTCAGGTAGGGAAAATTAGATAACTTGCCCAGATGAAGCTGCTCTGTGAGTGGAGACTCCAATCCAGGCCTCCTTCCTCCAACTCCCACTTTCTCTCTGAAACTAGCCCAAGGAACAAGCTTGCATTCTTCTCGTAGGGAAAGGAAGAAGACAATGGCAAAGGGAAGGGTAGAACCCAGAGTGCTGAGGGAAATCCATCCTCTGTGGACCACGTCCACCACATCTGGAACACCTGTCTGGGGCCAGGAGCAGTCACACCTGGAATTCACATCAGGGACATCTGGACTCCAAGGACCAGAAACTACATGGGGCCAGGCTGCCTGTCTCATCATAATAACCCTCAGCTGGTTGTCCTCTACCCCCTTAGGGGGCTGCCTCTCTCATCTCTGCACCTCTCTCCCTCTCCCCCCTCTCTTTCTCTTATGTCTGCACTCCTCATTCTCTCTCATCTCTGCACCCCTCACTCTCTCTTATCTCTGTACCCCCTCTCTCATCTCTGCACCCCTCACTCTCTCTCATCTCTGTACCTCTCTCTCTTTCTCTCTCTCTCATATCTCTACACCTTTCACTCTCTCTCATCTCTTCATAATTCTAGATACTCTTACCATGCATTTGTATTCTCTGTCCTGTCAGGACATTTCCAGAATGTGTGTTACTCCTCTGATTAACTTCTGTCCCTCTCTCCTCTTTCCTGCTTGCTTTCCTTCCTGCGGCTGCCCATCAACACATGGCCTAGACACACCTTGAACTGAGACTTGTCTCTGTCTCCCAAGAGCTGGAGAAGGTTCCAGACCACATCTGGCTCTCATTCTACTTTTTCTAAAACAAACAAACAATCAAACAAACACAAAAAAGCTGTGATTACTTTTCCAAGCTACCTATGTAGTTTTCAACTTTGCTACCACGTGTTCTGCACGGTCACAGCACCATTGGGGAAACCCAGAAGACAGACCCGGAAACAGGAACTGGGAGCTGTAAGAAGGCCCACGCCCCCCCCCCCGGGGAACTGGCATGACTTCCTTGTTCTAGCTGCCTTGGCACTACTAACTTTCAGGTCCTGTGTGTGTTCAAAGGTAGCAGATCTTATGAAGGAATTAACATGAAAGGTCTTGCTTTAATCACAGCGGTAATTAGCAAGTTTGGATCCAGCATTATCCTTCCTCGTTTTTTTGGTTTTGTTTTTTAATTTATTGGAAACGCGTTCAAGAACAGGCTTGTAGTTTGTTCATTGTCTTGGAAAACTGAAACACATTCCTGGCAAACACCAGCTACTCACTCACTTCTCCCAGGCAATGGATGCCTTTCCCAAATCAGCTTCCACTCCTGAAACCTGAAGTAAACAGACTCTGACCCTCTGTCCCCTGCTCGCCTGACCTGCAAGGGGCTGATGGGAAGGTTCCTTGTGTGGGCTGGAAGTTCTCAACCCCATGTCGAGTCTTCTATGGGTTGTAAGTATGTCAGGGATGCTAACGGGCAGCATCTCTCTCTTGTCCTTTCCCCACAACAAACTCGAACCCTGGGCACGTGGCAGCCACGCTGCATTGCCTGGCTAGCCTTATTCCGTTCGCATTGCTCTCTGGCCTCTGACGGTGCCTCCCTACCCTCACGTTTGGAGCCCTTTCTGCTCTTCATGGCTAGTAATTTCCCCCCAAATCTTTCCCCCTTTCTTTTCCTCTGCAAAGGTCCTTCTCATGTTTTCCCATGTACCACAGCTGTTCCCAGGCTTTGGGTGTCTATACTTCTTCCATCTCCCTCCCTACCCACATCTGTCCTCAGTAACATCCAGAATTTCTCTGAGTTCAAGATCTAAGTTTTGAGGCCAGCTAGAATGCTTGGTGGATATTGTACTTGGAACCAAGTCCAACAATCTGAGTTTGATCCCCAGAACTCATGTGAGAGAGGAGAAATCTGACTTGTACAAGCTGTCCTTCAACCTCAGTATGAACACAGTGGTACACATGTATAGAAACACACACACACCAAATAAATGCAGTTTTAAAATTTTAATTAAAATGGCTAAATCTTATCACCTGGCAAGATAAAAGACTGCTCAACTTCCAATAGAGAAAGTTCCCAGCAAGAACCGGCTGGGGAAAGGTAACTGAAGGTCAGAGCTTAAGTAGTCAAGATACAAAGGGGGATTGATTTAAATCTCATTTAACAAACATTTCTACCAACCATAGGAGTTACAGATATTGAAAAGTAAGTAAACTGCTGCATAGAAAGCATACTTTAAGAAACCTTCCCAGGATATTGAACTAGACAAGTTAATATCCGTACTTATAAGAATTTGTGTTTAAATATGCATATTCTCATGAAGGCTTAAAGAGTCTGGGTGTCTTGAAACAAGACACATTCGATTGCACTTACAGCAAATCAGCTCTTCGGACTTTGGGTCTAACAGAGTGTTTTGTGCTCTAGAGGGGAAAACCTAGAAAATTCTTTTTGACTTAAAATCTGAAAACCCCTGAGAGTCAAATACCTTTCCTGCCATGCACCCAGTACAGCCCTTATGAAACAGCATCTGAGGGAGGCCAGCGTGCTAGTTCAGTCGGCTCCTGGATGGGCCTTGCTGTGGCTCCACCCTTTCACACCCAGGCAGCACAGCCTTCTTTTCCCATCTCCTCTTCGCTTCCTGGGTCGGAATTGCAGCCCCCACTCCCATGCTTCACGTTACAGGCTCTGAGCTCCTCCTCGGTCTTATCTCAAGTCTCTCCGTATTTCTTCTTCCCCAGACACGCAGGGTGTTTCCCTAGTCCCCTTTTGGGTTTGGGGCATCACGGTATTGTAGGCACACGATGTTGGTTCCCTCTCACTTATGAAAACACCTCCCTTCCTCATCCCCCACAAGTCCAATTCCAGCAGCTAGGCCCCTGGGCCTCAGTGTTCACCAAGGGAGATCAAGTTTCACTTAGTAGTTTTCAGATACGTATTTCAAAACATTTCATATGAGAGATCTGTGCTGGGATAGATGTGGGAGGCCAGGAAAGAGGAAAAGACACAAGCAATCCTACCTTCGTGTGGCTGCACACACAGACTCAATAAGTATGGCTTCCCCCGGGTAGTACACATGGGTAGTACAGAGGAGGATCTAAAATCTCCACTGCCAAAGAGACTTCAGGGGCAACTAGGCTATTATAATGTCAATGAAATACCTATATCCAGGAATGGGAGAAAATTCTACAAGGTTCTAGCCCCAGCTTTGTAAGCCAGAGATGGTGTCCTCGTGCTGAGACTAGATTTGAGTTTAAACTGTGGGGAAAGTTCATCACATCAGTGTGGCCACCAAATGACACACAGAGGACCGTAAAGAAGCAGCTAAGGCGTGCACAGCAGGGAAGGGACACCGTCGTTCAGGAGTGATGACATGGTGAACATAGACTAGTCATGGTAAAGCTATTTCTTCACAGGCCTCAAAACAGCTCAGGTAGAGGTAGGTACTTGTCCCCAAGGCTGAAGACCTGAGTTTGATCCCCAGAGACCACATGATGGAAAGAATAGTCCATCTCCTGCAAGTTGTCCTTTGACCTGAACACATGCCACATGGTACACGCATGCGTGTGTTTACACACTTACATGCATGTACATGTACACACGCATGAATTCATACCCAAAAGAAAGAAGGAAAGTGGTTAAAGAGAAATAGGAGACATTTGGCTTTGAGACAAAATGTGAAATAGTTTTCTAGGGCTGACCGAGCAGGCCCACTGTGTACCCTAGTGCCATCACTTGCAGTCACCTGCAGGGGCACACAACTGACTGTAAGGTCATTACACAGTGTTCACAGAGGGATCACGTGACTCCTTACCATTCCCCACTAATCGGTGTCCACCCCAATCTCTAGTGAAGCTGTATGAAAACAGGCCAGAGGAGTAAATAGACCCAGGGTGAGATGGGCTTTCTGTCTAACGCGGGTGTCCAGCAGTCTCACGGTTAAAGGCGGATCGCTGCTGAGCTTGGAGGTTTAATGTGCTGATGCCCAGGACCTGCAGGCTGGGAAAGACTTCCTGAGCCTGAGAGTTGGAATTGCATGGGCCCCTCCTTGGACTCTGCACACCAGCAGGTGATAGGAGACGAGACAGGACTAGTATCTAAGAGGATTCCTGACGTCCCAGGAGACTGAAGCTTCAGCGTGTAGGGCCCAAAGCTGGGTTCTTGAGTACCTGTTGCTGGGAGGATCAGAGCACTATTTGGGCTAGAATCATTTAATACCACACATATGCAGTAGGGTCCCTGGTGACATGCCAACATCACCATAGCAGCCCTTACGAGGCAGTCTTGGCTCTTTATGGTTAGCTTTTATACTTTATTTATTGATTTATTTTTGAGACAGGTCGCGTGTTTCCCAGGCTGGCCTTGAACTCACTGTGTTGCTGAGGATGACTTTGAACTCCTGATTTTCCTGTCTCTTCTTCCTGAATGCTAGGATTACAGGCTTGGGCTACCACACACAGATCGTGTGGGGTTGGGGATACATCTCAAGGATTTGTGTTTGCTAGACAAGCACTCTACTAATCAACTGAGCAACTACAATCAGCCTTTAGTACAGACTTCTTAGACTCGTAGGAGCTGGAGAGACAGCTCACTGGTTAAGAGCAGAGAACCAGAGTTAAGTTCCAGCCCCCCATCAGGCTTCTCACCACCACCTGAAACTCTGGCTCCAAGGGATCTGATGCCGTTTTCTGGCCTCCGAGGACTGCACTCGTGTGTGCAATCTCGCACTCAGGCACACACGTGTGCACACAATTGCAGAGTAAAAATAAAATCTTTTTACAATTAAGATGAGAAGAGTATTGAACAAATTATTGCGAACAGCGTGTGGCCGCACCGACACGCATGGCATCAGAATAGACTGTGCCTGTACAATTTTAGTTTTAGCGTCAATGTTCTAGCTGAGAGCTCCCACAGTTTGTCACTTGCGTATATGCACGTGTGTGGTGCAGCCCACTAGCTGTTTGTAAATTCCTTCCACAGACTTCACAAAAGGCAAAGAACCCAGCAGAACTCTTACTTTGTAGTATTGCAGCATGTCTGACCCCATACAGCCAGGGGTGTCCAGACTCTTATGCTTTCCTAACTCCTAGCTGGTCTGTGGGAATGATTGACAGGTGAATTCACCAGATGTGAACTTCGGTTTTTGTTTGTTTGTTTTTTAATTACAGGAATGGATAGAAAGGGTAAATCTAAGAATTAAGATAACAAGATTTAGACCTCAACCTTGTGTTCCTTAGTGAAGGGGATAAGGACAGAGCAGATATGGCCGACAAATACCTGAGCGCACAGACGTCAGCGAGGAAGAGCATTGTTTGGTAGATGTGAGTTTAGCAAGTGTTCATCCCAAGCAATGACAGTTAAAAGATATATGACATCTGAAACAGCGCTCACTCACAGAGACCGGGGAGGGAAAGGAGAGCCCTAGCCAGACACACAGGCGTTTCACTGAGGCGACTACTCCGAGTTCACTGGAGAAGATGTGCCTTGCTCACGAATCTGGCACCATTCTGGGCTCTAGACTCATGCCCCACAATGTGTTCTTTGTATCTTAACTTTCCGGGTGGAAACTGTGCAGCGTGGACTCCATGAGAGGACACATGGGCTCTCCAGTGAGAGCAATGAGCACGCTGATTGCATCTTACCCTGAGGCCTAAATGGGACCGGAAGGACCAACCATCTTATGGAAATCTGTCATGGTCACATGCCAGTGATGTAAGGTGCATTCCAGACATCATGAGATTGAATTTTCTTAACCTACTGGTGAGCAGGTATGTAGAGGCACAGGGCCATGTCTCTGCCTGTTTCCCAGAGTCACTCATCAGGCAGCTGGTGACTACCATGTGCACACATCTGTCCCTTCACCGGGGAATCATACTGAGGCTTTCCGACATAAGACCCAGCATGGACTTATCCTGAATTGATGGGATTCACATGCACAAGCCCTCTCCAAAACTTCCTTCTGATTTTACAGCCATGGTTTTGAGTTTATGTTCTTTAAAGAAAGCCTTGCATTGTATAATCTTTGGGCTCTGTGAAATCTTGACCAACCTCAGCTTTGAGCGGTGGGAAATCAAACACACAAGAATTCTGTAACCATCAGCCTTACACCAAGATGACTAACTGAAACAGGATGAACTCCAGCCAGACCTCCCGGGTCTGAACACTGGCCTGCTCCTTCTCTGTGTCAAATTCATCCACCATGAGCTTCAGTGGGCCAGCATGGTTGAGCACTCCAGGGGTATAGTAGACTTGAGGTGCCATCTGCCCTGACCCCTGGGCAAAGCAGGAGCATTCAGGGTTGTCACTGAGATTTTGAGCATCCTGGTATCAAAGGTGGCCCTGCTGGTGTGTGTGTGGATGACTGCACCCTAGGGTGTGTGAACTGTGAGGTCACAGGGGAAGTATCCAACAAGACCCAGTGCGTTCTGGTGCTCATTCTTCACATGGTTTTCTCGTTATGTCCTTAACTGGGATGGGGCTCACACATGCATTTCTATTTAACTGCTTCGTGCTGGACACGGACCAGCTTTTGGCACCTGTGTGCTTTTAGTGCCCCAGATCGGAACCCTGTTTTCTTCTTGTGTGTCTTCTGCTGTGAGCATGACCAGTCAGCCTTGATTCGTCTTTATAGTGGGACTGAAACACCTGGGATTTATTGTGTAGAGAAGCACACAGGGCTGTGACTGAGTTTTGGCTTGCTGAAGTCTTCCTGCATCAGAGGGAATGCAGGTCGCTTGTTAAAGAAGGGCACAAATGTGTGTGACTCAAAGCCCTGGGAATGTGTGTAACCCTCGACAAGGGTCTTAGCTGCACTGTAAGAAGAGACTCCCCATAGTTGTCTCAATGAATCCAGAGAGTGCATTGCAGCAGCTGTCTGTCTCAAGTTCAACCCTCCTGACTTTTCCTACACCCAGGAGGCAGAACCAGGGCTCTGTGCCTGCTAGGCACACATTTTACCACGAGCTATGCCCTCATCTTGCCTTTTAGAAGGAATGTCCGTGTTCTGGCTTGTTTTCCATCTTAACAGAACAACATTTAGTCAATGAGACTTCTTTCTGGGAGTCCTTTGCTTAGCCATGTTAATGTTTTCTCCACCTGCTGCTCGCAGTGTGCCCTTCGAAGGGAAGGAAAAGGCCGGCTCCCTCCACCCCAATCCAGGAGGAAATCTAGGAGTCTGCTTTCCCGAGGTTGCTTGGCTCTGAACTTCTGATTGCAAAGCTCTCTTACCTGACGGGGGAAGCCACCTGAACAGCAAGGAGCCAGGAGTGTTGGGTCACACCTGCCTCTTTGCGGGGCATTGTGTCCTTGAGAGGCTCAGGGCCAGGCCTGTCTGTGGCTCACTTCGCTCCTGTGCTACGTCTGCCACCCCCTCCTTTCAGGGAAATGGAGGTGGCTCTGAGGAGATACATGTGAAGGTCAGAGTAGCTGAGTGAGCAGGCAGCAACCTCTTTGCTGGTGGAGAAAGCAATATTAATCCTTACGGGAACCTCCTGACTGTTTTCACAGTCGAAAAAAAAACTATTTTTATTGGAGAGGATGTGAACGAGGCCCTGCGTTTGCTGCACACACAGAGGAGAGTATAAACTGTCGCTTCTGGAAGAAAATCAGAAGGCAGCCCCTCAGAGGCGTCTGCCGCCTCCTACAGGTGCTCCCGGGGCTGGCACTTGTGGTCTCTCTGCCCACCTTCCGGTGCCATGCTCATGCTGGGATTACACACAAATTCATTCTAGCCTAGGCTTGGGACTCTGAAGGGTCACATTCAAGGGAAGCAGTGGGTTGCTGCAAGGCTCAAGCGGGTGGACTCACTGCCTAGGAAAGTGTGAGACACTGGTTGTGTAAGTCAGAGAAAGGCTTCTCTGAAGTTGCTTCCTAAAGCCTCGTGGGTGGGCTCTCTGATCCTCAGCACATTCTGTCATTCGGGTCAATATAACTAAGCATACATATGACACACATGCACACATACACACACACATATCCACACATGCACATAAAAGAACACACATATATGCATATACACAAACACACATGTACATACAGCATACATACTTGCATTCATGCAGATGTACACACCTTCCCCCCAACAACCACAGAAGCCTTCAGATTTCTTCCTTGAAGAGAGGGAGGAGGCATGCCCTCCGGTCTGAGGGAAGAAGCCAGAAAAAACCCGTTTTTGTTAGCTCTGGGCCCGCTGGCGTGAGAAGCCGTGGTCTCACTCTTCTACCCCCAAAATGTGAGCTGTCTGCATGGGTTACACATGTGAGGTGGGGAAACTGGGAAGTGGCCCTTGTGTCAAGTGGACGCGGATGTTAGTGGGAGGAAGGAGTGGTAAGGGGGAGGGCTTCTTGGAAACACATCCCCCCACCCCAAGCCGGCAGAAGCACACACTTCTGCTCCGTAGGTTTCCCTAAGACACTCACAGTGCTCACGTGTGTACCCGGAGAGAGACTTTGATCTGTTAGGACTCATGTTTCTGGGGCTAGGACTGCAGGCAACCTGGCTAAAGTTTTTCAGCCTCCAGCCTTGTGTGGAAACCCCACACATGACCTCTTGTGTGGAAACCCCACACATGACCTCTTGTGTGGAAACCCCACACATGACCTCTGGTTCATGCTCCGTGGTCATTTATTCTACTTCAGATGACGAGTTGTTAGGAAATCAAACCCTGGGAAGGTTTGGAAAGAGCGGTTCCCTGGGACCCACATGTGAGTTGAGTTTGTAATTAATGCTTCATCTTAGGTCACCCTCATGTGAAGTGTCCACACGTGAACGACATTTAACAGCACATTCCAGTTTTATGTGACACTTTCCTTTGATTTTTCTTTTCCCTAAGCATAGCTGTAAATTGGAGAGAATTTGTCACCCAAGGCTTTTACTGATGGTGACCTGTTTGTTTAACCCTTCACGAGAGCGGGCAGAGCAGAGAAGGGTCCGAAGGCACAGAGGCTGCTGTGTGATTTGAGGCTGATGAGAGAGGACTTTGAAGCCCATTAATAACCTTGACACTGAGCTGGGGTCTGGGGTGGAGGGGTGAGCACATTCCAATAAAAAGAAGGTTGGCTGGACATTTGCATGGGGGGGGGGGAAGCAAGGTTTGGACTTCAATTTTCCAGAGTTAATTTCTACATTTGCTTTAAGTTTTCTAACTTGTGGCTTAAAGCATCTGTGGGGTCACAGGATGTCTAAGAAACAAATTCTTACTTCCTCCAGGCGACTGAACACGGAAGTGTAGGGAAAAGACAAAGCAGGCTTTGCAGGGGCCAGTGGGAGGCTTCACCCAGCACTGCGCTCATTAGCAGAAAGCAGTCTAAATCTACATGAAAGTATACCCCCATTAGGGAGAGGAGTGTTCTCCTTGGGTCATGAACAAAGCGGTTTCTTAAGTCAGACTCTTTCCACTCCTTGACCCACCACAGAAACTAACAGAGCCCTTTCTTTTTGTTAGGATATGTGACAGAGTTTTAAATGTTTGGTTGAGGATTTGCCTTACTTCTATCTAAACTGACTTCTCCAGTGACAAAAGAAAATGACAGCCAGGGGACTTCAGAAAGAACTATATGGTCCCTGGAAATCGGCAGCATGCTCCTTCTGACACCCAACACAGCAAAACATTCGAGCAGTGCATCGCAATTCTCAGACTCCAGACCCCTTACTCCCTCCCCATGCTGGGCAGCATCTGCTTATTTTATTTTATTTTCTGCAGGCAACGATAAAACACACTCCCCTCCCTTTGCCCACATGTAAACCGCCCCTGTAAATCCCCAGATAAGCTTGGCCCGCTTGAACGATTTAAGAAAGTATTAAAAGAAGGGCAATGTTTTCATTACCTTTAGAAGTCAGGTTTTTCAGAAACATCTCCAGAAAGCTGAGTGCCCCCACGTTGACATAGGCGCCCGCCTCTTACCTGCAAAGAGTGCTCAGTGCAGGCTCCTGGGCGGATGGGAAATTACGACCAGGCAAGGAAATGATCAGTCCATGCAGGGTGCCTTGGAAAGAGAGGTGCTGAGGGTTTTCAAAGTGAAGAAACACTCTGGCTGTTCGCTGTCAGTCAAAAACAAGTTGGTACAAGTTTCTGTAGGAATTACCTGAGGGGAATGAGGAGAGAAAGAAAGAGATTGGAAGAGATTGTGTGGGGAAGGAGGGACAGAGAAGGAGGGAGGGAAGAAAGGAGAAAGAGGGGGAGAGAGGGGGAAGAGAGGAGAGAGGAGAGAGAGAGAGGAATCTGAGAAAGGATCCCATGATGTCAGCATGACTTAAAGTCTTAAGGAAATGTACAGACCAGCGCAGGGAGGCTCAGAATGGCACCGGCTCCCCAGCTCTCCGGGCACCTGTGTATAAAAGAAACTGAAGTCCTTATTACAGAACAGCAGTTCATTTCTGGAGAAACTTTGTCCCCTCTTATCAAAGTCCTTTAAAAGGTTCCTTTGCCTAAGTAAAGTATAAACAGATTATCTTTCTTAAGGAGCCAGCCTGAATCTCCTGTTCCCGCTCCCTCCCTCTTCCCTCTCCCCACCCCAAATGAACACTAATCAGCATCCTGGCTCCCAGGGAGAGCAGGGGAGAGCAAACTCACTTGAACCATGTCTACCACAGGCTATGCCCAGGGAGAATGGTACCGTGGGGAGGAACTGCTGTTTTCAGTTCTGCCCTCTGTGGTAGGCAGTGATTGTTTATTTATTTATTTATTGGGGGGGGCTGATTTTGTTTACCTCCAAGTAGTTGGAAAGATAAGGGTAAAGCTGGGTTCTTCCAGACAAGACAGTGGGAGCTGAACTGGGTTCTGGGTTAGAATGAGAGCTTAGCATTCTTGTTTAGAGTCTGGCTTTTTATTAATTATTATCATTAAGAAGTAGCCAGTCATACTTAGAGAAACTCCTAAAGGGAGGAGAGTTCTAGAGTGTCAAAACACCCATCTATGGGTCTGTGTCCACAGCCTCTCTACCCTTCAGCCATCTTCTGGCAGTGTATATAGAGATCCTGGAGCATCCTTAGCGGGGGACAGTTTCCCATGGAACTTCCTGAGTAGCGATGCCCTTTGCTATTCTAAAGGCAGTGCAAGAAAGAGCAAAGACTTTTTTGTCAGAAACAAACATGATGACATACTTGTGTCCCCCTTTCCCCGTCCCTTGCTTTGCAAGGCACCTGCACCCCTGTTCTTGACTAAGCCCATGCCATAGTCTTGATCAGGTTTTGACCCACACAGTACACGTCTGATGGGTGGTCCTTATCTAACATAGTCCTGTCCCAGCTCCGGATCTCTATTTTCCTTGCTATTTGATATATCAGTTATCACCACTGGAAACTACTCTGACTCTGGCATTTACTGTCTGTGCTTCATTTCCAAGTTCCTCACTTGTCTTAGATATTAAATATGTCTTTCCAGGAATACCCAGCACAACGAAGTCCATACAAGTACCCTTGCCCCTTGTACTTTACACACATATTTACATATTATTGGTATTATTATATGTATCCTGATGTATAATACACATGTAGTTGCCAAGTGGACTGAAAGGCCATGACCGGAGGACACAGTTATCCCAACAGAGCTTCAATCCTCACCTTCTGTATTTGATGCGTGTTTCCAGCATTGCCTTCAATTGTTTGAATATTCTTACCAGAAAGTATAAAAATCTTACACAAATTTTATCTGCTCGATGCTCAGACCAGAATATTAGCATGATTAGTTGTTGCTTATGGGGAAGGAAGGAGAAACCAGAGAGACTGATCTGCCCAGAGCCAGGTCTACAGTGCAGATGGACTTCAAGACATTTCTTGGCCCATGTGTATTTCATTGCTCTGCATTTTTCTTGTTAGTCCACTGGAGATATTCACATGCATGCAATATAAACACGTGAATATGAATATGTTCATATGTGAAAGCTCACATGTTCATATGTGAGTATACATGTTATGCATGTTTCTTTGAGCAGCATATAATATACCTCATGTAGTTTAAAACAGCTGCAAGTTTGGTTTCTTGCAGATTCATGTCTAGTAGAGTCAAAATTCATTTATATAAATGAAGACAATAATAATTTATAATATAGTAATAATGACAATGAGAGAAGAAAATTAGTCAGAAGTAGCGAGAGTGCATTTGGAAAGATAAAGTCTTAGACAGTGTTCTTTATTGTGATGATGCTTGCTTTTTCATTCTTTATAATGGTACTAATCAATAATTAGATCCTGTGGTTGCCAGTGTGACAGAACTCACCAGATGAAGTGAGGCACTAAAAATATAAACCTGGGTGCTCACAGGGGAAGTAAGAAAATTCTAGAAGAACTCTCCGTGAGACTTCAGTGACCAGAAACAGACTCTGGATTGCATGATGTAACAGCTGAACGACTCCTCTAGGCATCTCTGGAAATTTCCCTCTCTCCCTCCCCCCCACCCGCTTCAGTTAAATGATAGCAATAGATGTGTCTAATTTTCACAGAGCACAATGTAAAACCTGCATTTTTATCTGACTTGTTCAAGAGGCGCGCCTCCCCAAAGCAGTTTCTAAAAGGTCATCATGAAAGCTGCAGGTGCTTTCAGTTCTCCTCCTGGCTTGAACCAAAGCGCGAGGAACCTTGACGTACAGGGAGAGGAACAAATTCACACTGACTTTTGCACAGCTTCTCTGAGTCAGGTTAGCTGTGGAGCAGGAATCACACACACCTGCACCAAGTGTGGCTTTGTTTACAGAACGCCCTGTCTGGACTGGTGGTGACCTGGCGACCACTGGCATCTTAGAGAAGATGTGCTAAGGTCCCAGCACCAACCCCTTCAGCGCCGGCTGAGGCAGTGTTAGGGTTCATCCCAACACTCCATTAGCCAGATGGCACAAAATCACCAACCCTAAGGTGACTCAATGGAAACATCGCCTCCAAGCTATTCTCTGTAAGGTGACTGACAGCTCTGGGCTTAGCACTAAAAATGCTAAGAAATCCCATAGTCCAGGCAAACAGCTACGGTGGGTCACCCTACTCCAATGTGGATATTTGGCTTCTTTTGTTTTCTTTTTTCTTTTCTCTGTTTTTTTTCTGTCAGGGTCTCACTATGCAGTCTTGACTGGCTCACAGAGATACACCCAGATAACTGGGGTTAAAATATGCATGGCTGCACCCAGTCACCCCCTCTCTGTTTTGAAGTTACCTATCTTAACGTTAAACATTAATTTGAAAGTAAAAATTGTTATTCTTATATTCTAATATAGTCACACTAAATAGACATTGGCCAATGTATCTGTAAATGTTAATCCAATGGAAAAATACAACTTAAAAAGTTATGTTCATGACCCATGGGCCTCTGCTCAGAAACTGCTCGCCCTTTAAGCCTCTCCTGAGTTATTTGGCGACTCTAGGTCCCTCTTGGTGACATGTAAGTGTCAGTGACTGACATAGTACCTGCTGGCCCCTGTTGGACAGTTGCTATGAAGACTTTCACTGTTGACTGTGTGAGTTGGGAAACAGCAGAGCATTGCCTGAGGGGTAGTACGGCCAGGTCTGGCCCACGGCATCCACAGCCACCCTTCCTCCCTTGGATATTCTAACCTGGACGTTCATCTAAAGATGAGCTTGATTGTTGGCTTATGTTAACTCCTATTGTTATTTAACTGTGCATTGAGTAGGTGGGTAACTACCTAAGCAGACAGAGCGATGTCCTGGGCATGTCTCCACCAGACGTCCCAGCGGAGAAAATTATTCATAGCAGGTTTGTTCTTAGCCCAGCACTCCAACAACCATTTTTACATACTGAAATAGTCCGTTACAGACCTAGTGACGGTCAGCCTGTGTAACGTAAAAGATGAATTGGAATAGGCATTTGTAGATGGTTCTACTTCTTCCTCCATGGGCCCCTACTTGGTGATAAACTGGATATTGTATTGGGGTACCTCTCTTTTTGAGTTGGTGATAGCAATCATCGGGGGAGGTGTTTGGTTCTATCTGCTGAGTGCGGCTACTGTCACCTCCAATCATCGTGTGGACAAAGGCCCCTCCCTTCAGGTCCTTCTCTGCCTCTTTATTATACTTCCACCCCTGAACATAGGCAAGATCTCTTTACTACTTTTTCAAAGTTAGTGCTTGGCTTCTGCCAGAGACTGTGGGTTCACATTGCAATTTTGGGGCTATTGTTTTATCTAACTTTGGCACTTAGTGGTACAACTATGTGATGATCCTCACTCAAACACCCTATGGATTCCTTGTAACAACCCTGATTCTTCATAAGCACCCTGTTCCCACACGGCACAGGGCAGCAAAACCTTAGCAGCCCCTAAAC
>PVIU01011600.1:0-11588 GCA_004026605.1 Ondatra zibethicus
CACACACACACACACACACACACACACACACACACACACACACACTAAGATTATAATTGAGAAGGGTACTGGAATTACAGTACCAGAGCAGCCTTTTCTTGGCATGGTTAAAATGAAGCTTCTCACTCTTCCTGAGAAGTTCTCTCATTTCTCCTGCTCTTTTCTGTGGCTGATGAGATTTCCCTTAAGGAGTTTCTCCAGATTTGCTTTCTTCTCCAATGCTCTGATGTGGAGCTGGGAGCAGACTCCAGGGATTCTAAGCTTAGCTTCCTGTGATGCCAGGGGCTTTGTGGGTTTGGCTACCACTCTCTCACCACAGGCTTTCATCTGTTGAGTAATCAGGATGCTGAACTCACTGTTGGAGCAGGCACAGCTACCTGGAGAGTGCTCATGCCTGTGAAAAAGATATTTTCTTCAGCTCCAGTTATATTTAGGATCAATGAGTTCATGGTTCTATTTGATTTGGAGAAGGGGATGGTATTTGATTCGGAGAAGGGGGTGGCAAAGAAAGGAAACATTTAGCTAAAGGAAACCAAAATTGAATTAGGGGAAATGGATGTCCCTTTGAGCTGTCAAACTATCAAGGCAGAATTTCCCCCTGCCCTCTTATACAATGGTCATTTTTCTAATATGTTAAAGTTCTCATAACCTCACCATTTTCAGCATATTATAAAATAGACTTATATCAATGCACACTGCACAGTATCTCCAACTTGTTAGTCTGGATCCCTTGAGATTTCCGGGTTATGCTTTAATAAGGGGAACACTGTTACGCCTTTAGTATTTGAGACCTTATTTAGTGTTCAGATGTGGCTTTTTCCCCCAGTTGGCAGCACATTTCATAATCTCTCATACAAGTATTTTATATTCCCTCCCCACCCCCACTCGCTTTCTATCATCTGCATCTACCCACCCCCTTTTCAAATCTCTCCTTAAAGGGATAATGGAACAGTTGTCTGCCTCACACTTGTACAGTCTGGTGGTAGTGGTGTGTGTGGGTGTGTGTGTGTGTGTGTGTATTTCTTTTGTAAAGATTCAATTTGCTCAACCTGAGAGGATTCCCTCAGCCCCGGCAGTACTTCCTTTACTGTGGCTGTTACATAATTTCAGTTGCTCTGAGGTTGTTGTTCTTCCTCTTTTCCTCCTCCCCTCCTCCCTGCCCTTCACCCTTCCTTGTTGTCCTCTTCCCCTCTTCCATTATCATCATCATCAACAACATAAATGCTACTTATTTTGCCCAAGCTGACCTCGAACTTAATAATTCTTCTGCCGTAGCCTACCACTTGCTGGGATTCTAAATATTAGCCACCACAGCCCACAGCTAGCTGTGTTGTTTTGCCCTTATCAGTAGCTTGTTTATCCCAACAGGTACTTCCTGGCCCTTTGGGAAATGTACATATCACCTGCAACTAGCCTGCTACACAACTGGCATGGTGGCATGGTTACTGGCTCATAATGATGTCTGCTGAGATATTTCAGGGAACAGAGGAAGACAAATATTTCTAGACAAGGTCTTACTTACTTTGCAAATATTTGAACTAACCAGTTACAGTGATACATTTTTCTCTTTATAACCCTCAACAAGTAGCTAGCAGTGGGAATAACCTGTTTTTAATACATATACTAATTTTTAATTATATCTTAGCAGTTAATGCTTTCAATATCTAGTCACCACAAAGCATCATAAGAGAACAAAAAATTTATACAAAAATTTGACCCTGAAATTTCCTAAGATTATTGCTAGGAGACTAGCTTCTCATACATTCTGGTTAGTTATTGGCATTTATTCTGGTGCCTAATAAAACAAGCACTGTATGTTACCTGTCTTAGTTAGGGTTTTATTGCTGCAGTGAAACACCATGACCAAAAAGCAAGTTGGGGAAGAAAGCGTTTATTTGGCTTACACTTCCACATCACTGTAGAAAGTCAGGACAGGAATTTAAGCAGGGTAGGATCCTGGAGGCAGGAGCTGATGCAGTGGCCATGGAGGGGTGCTGCCCACTGGCTTGCTTCTCATGGCTTGCTCAGCCTGCTTTCTTATAGAATCCAGGACCACCTGTCCAAGGATGGTACCACCCACAATGGACTAGGCCTTCCTCATTGACCACTAATTAAGAAAATGCCTTACAGCTGGATCTTATAGAGGTGTCTTCTCAATTGAAATTCCCTCCTTTCAGATGACTCTAGTTTGTGTGTCACGTTGACATGAGATCAGCCAGCTCATTCCCTTAGTTAGATGCTGCATTGTCTGTGGAATGTAATAGCTAGATGAAAAGATTAGAGTTAATAGGTAAGAAGTATAGAAGAAGACTATGGCAAGATGCTGTTGGGAGGAAGGAGGGTATGTCCAGATGGTTTTCCAAGAAAATATATAAGGGCAGGTTAAAATATCCAAAGAAGAGATATTCTAAGTATTCAAAGTAAAGATATTTTAGAGATATTTTTAGAGAGCTAATTGAAGAACAGGTTATTTTATGGGGCAAGAAAGGGGAACTGAAATGATGTATCAGGATGTAGGAAGTTCAGACCAACACTAAATACCTTGGAGACAGTAAGCACGTGTTCTTTGCCTAGCAATCTTACCCTTATCCTAGTATGCTGTACATACATAGTGAAATGCAGCCATCCTGCTTACACTGTTTGCCAAAGAAAACCAGGAACACCTACTCTAGGTTAATAGACATATTAAGTAGATGTGTGGTTAAAAGCGAATGTTTTCTTTGGTGCTGGGGATTGAACTCAAGGCCTTGTATATAACAAGGATGTGACTATCACTGAACCAAACCTCTAGCCAGGATTTTTTTTTAAATTCTTATCCAGGAGCTAGGGATGCATCTCAGTTGGTAGATCTTCTGGCAAGTTTTATGTCTACTTGATATGTTAGAGTCATCAGAGAGGAGGGAGCCTCAGTTGAGAAAATGCCTCCATAAGATTGGGTTGCAGACAAACCTGTGGGGCATATTCTTAGTGATTGATGGGGTGGTGCCAACCCTGGCCTGGTGGTCCTGGATTATATAAGAAAGCAGGTTGAGCAAATCAGGGGAAGCAAGCCAGTAAGCAGCACCCCTCCATGGCCTCTGCATCAGCTACTGCCTTCAGGTTACTGCCCTGTTTTGACTTCTTGTCCTGACTTTCTTTAGTGATGAACAGTGATGTGGAAGCATAAGCCAAATAAATCCTTTCTTTTCCAACTTGCCTTTGGTCATGGTGTTTTATCACAGCAATAGTAACCCTGAATAAGATAGCAGAGCACAAAGCCCTGGGTTATACTCGACTGTTTAGCTTTTTGAAAATAATTTCTCTGTGATTTCTTTTGTGATACCTCAGCCATTCTTAGAGGGTGCTTTCTTGTTTTATATGGAGGCTTTACTCTGCAGCCGGCATACTTCTTAAGCATAGGGTGAAAGAGAGGATTCTTCAGACCTCTGCTTAGCATGTCATGCTTTCTTTTTTCAGAACTTCCCTGACATCGGATCAGGCAGTTCCTGATACATAGTAGACCTTCAGGAACTGATTAAACACGGCCTTTGTGGCTAGGTAGATGAGGAACTGTGTAGCCATCTGGGTTTGTCACTTAGCTCTGTGACTGTGTAAGATGGTCTAGTCATCTCTGTCTTTTGGGATTGATGTGAAGCAAAAATGAAACAAAATGTATAAAGAACCCAGCAATGTTAGCACATAATAAGCTAGCTCCTCCTTCCATTTAGAGAATAAATCAGTGTTTTTAAGAAGCGTTCCTGGGCTGGCGGGGTGAGTCAGTGATTAAGAGTGTTCTTGAAGAGAACCTGAATTCAGTTCCCAGCACCATGGAGCCACTTATAACTTCTGTAACTCTAGCTCCAGGGGATCTGACACTCCTTTCTGGCCTCTGCAGGCCCTACACTTTCACATGTACACACACACACACATGCACACACACACGCACACACAATTTAAATATTTTACTTTTGAAAAGACAGAATAAAGTCCCTATTTTTGTCTCTTCTCTGATAACCAGCCAAATGCAGACTTTTCCTTTTTTTCAAACTGAAGTCCTTGTGCTAGTGAACTTTTAGTTATCCAGCCTTAGTAGGAATAAAACTCTTCACAATTCATCATACTTGCTTTTATAGTAAAATGAAAGAAGGTTGTTTAAGAAGGTGCAGTACAGAAGTGTGCGAAAATTTAACTCAGATCTTTCTTTTCCATCTATTTTCTCTTTGCCTGTGAGCCTCATCAGTTGCTGAATAAAGCTTCAGCTTCCTATTGAGATGACCTCTCCATTCCTGTGCTTCTGGGATGGAGCTCTGGATGGCCTCATATTAACCTCAGTTTCTTAGGAGGCATCTAATGGCCTAGAAACCTATTTACTTAAACTTCCCCTTAGAGAGTATTTGTGTCAACGAGAGTCAGTATATTTTCTACAACATGGCAAAAGTAGAGCAGTTTTTCTTTACTATGTAATTAATATTTAAAAGTGAGGAGCAGGTGAGATAGCTCAGTGGGTCAAAGTGCTGGCTGAGCATGCCTGAAGACTGGCAATTGCTCTCCAGAACCCATGGCAGTTGGAGAGAGAAATGATTTCTTCAAGTTGTCCTTTGACCTCCACATATGTGGTCTGTCACATGGCCACCTGTATTCTTTCATACACATATCATACACACCTTAATAATAAATAAAGCTATGTTTAAATAAAGTGGAAGTGAATTCAGAGTCAACCTAGTAAAATAATAAATAAGAAAACTTCAGATGCCAATGAGAGAGGTTGTGGAGGAAAACTGTAGGTAGACGTGGGTAGGGCTCTCTTGTGACAGAAAGACCTTGAAGATCTGTCCTGCAGAGGACAGCAGAGAGGGTGGACCTCTACATCCCTTTCCAAACCTCAAACATCAAACCTTTCCAAAATAAAGTATTTTGCCTCAAAAAAAAAAAAGTTGGGTAGGGCAAAGGCTGCACTATGTAAGTGGCTCTGCGCGAGCAGGACTGTTACTCTTTCTTAGAGTAAGTGCGCTGCTTTCTGTGTGGTCTCAGGAACCTGGAGCTTTGGATGAGGAGGAAGCCAAGACACTGCTAGTTCCCACCTTCAGCCTGAACACACAGCTGTTTGAGTCGCAGAACAGTCCTAGTTGGGTCTCTCTTGCTGTAGGAAACAAACGTGAGTGGAAGCACCTTGGGGAGGAGAGGGTTAACTCAGCTTGCAGCTCTCAGGTCACTCCCCACCACGGAGGCAGGAACCAGAGGCCATGGAGGGTGCTGCTTACTGGCTTGTTCCTCATAACTTTCTCTGACATGCCACCTGGTCAGGAGTGGCACCACCCACAATAGGCTGGGCTCCCTCAGATCAATCACTAATTGTGAAAATGCCCCAAGGCTTGTCTATTTTCAGATAACTCTAGCTTGTGTCAGGTTGACAACCGGACGTCATCCTTTCTGTAACTAAGCTTTAGCAGCTGAGTTAGTCCCTACCAACACGAGCAGATAATCTTAGGAAGCACTCAGCCTTCTTTGGTGATTGAGTGATCAACGGTTGGCTTTACCACTTCATATAGAAAACAAAGCCAAAGAGCTGTTATTCTGCTGTT
The DNA here is from genome assembly GCA_004026605.1 of Ondatra zibethicus. Taxonomy (NCBI): domain Eukaryota; kingdom Metazoa; phylum Chordata; class Mammalia; order Rodentia; family Cricetidae; genus Ondatra; species Ondatra zibethicus. Next base: position 5,562 of record PVIU01011600.1, read on the forward strand.
CTGAGAGTAGCAAGCACTTTCTTTTACATTCTTTTCAAAAAATTTCCTTTTTTCTCTTTTAAAATTCTTCTCTCAAACAATACATCCTGACCTCAGCCTTCCTTCTCTCCACTCCTCCCAGTTCCGACCTCCCCTTCTTTTACATTTTCTTAATCTTGCTAGAAGAATTGATAGTTTACAGAAACCTCTTATGTGGTCCATGAATTTGTGCAGAATGTATCCTACAAGAGAGCTCTCCCATTGTGATTCAAATGGAAATCAAGGGATTCTATCCTGATTCCTGAGTTTTTCCCTGGACTAAGGAGCAATATGCTTACCTATTGCTTCAAGCAGCAGGGTCAGATGAATGTGTGGGGTGCAACCTGAAAGGTGCAAGAGTTTGTACAACGATCACATGTGCTTCTGAGCAAGTAACAGAAGCACTGTTTCTTTATCAGTTAATCCACAGTTTCTGTGTGCTGTCTGACTGTTCTGATTGTTTTCTTATTATATGCTGGGGCTCTTCTGGGTGGTAGGAAGGTATATAGCCTTCATGACATAGATAGTTGAGGCTACAATGGACTTGGGACAGCTCTGGTTCATCCACTCAGTATTAATTATTATTTCCTACTCTCTGCCTCCAGAAGACAGTACTGGCTTCCCTTTTGTTTATACCCATAAAATATGAGTCATCCCTTAGCTGTAGTTGTGTTGCAGACTCACAAATCCCACTGTGGTCTAGGAGATATTGACTGCTGCGTGAGTGGCAGTCTGCACTGGCACTCATGGGAGAGCTGCGGGACCACTGCACGGTGAGCTGATGGGATGGGAGAAGAGAGCACTGTGTTTGCTTTCTGTCCATTTTTATTTAGTGCAACATGGATTTACAAATAGCCAGGCATAGCAGTCCTTCCAGCACTGAGGAGGTTGAAACAGGAAGATTAAATAGTTTGTGCTACTTAGTGAGTTTAAGGCCTACATAGGGTATATGTGGAGATCCTGTCTCAGAACAGCAACAACAGAAAAAACCCTTAAAACAGAACACTACCAAACAGCAACACAGAGGTTTAGTAGTATACAGCTTTTCTCAAAAGTGCTAGTACATCGTTACAAAGCCTTTAGTCTGGCAGGTTTGGTGACACATGCCTATCATCCCAGCACTTCAGATGTGAGGCAGGAGTATTGGCATAAGTTTGAGGCCAACAGGGTATATGTAGCAGGTTCAGGCCAGCCAGGGCTGTACAGAAAGTCCTGTAGTTAAGCTCAGGAGATGAACTTTTAGAATGTGCTTCCTTAAGGTGGCTCATATATAAGTCAAGGCAGCAGAAGGTGTTTTGAACAGCAAGGCGAGTATCAAACAAGTTTTCCAACCAGATCCCATTCCCTGCAATTTGAGGCACAGACACTGTCTTTAAAAAAAGAAGGCCTTTAATCAAAAATTTTCTCTTAATGCATTTGTACCTATGAGTAAATGTTCTTTTTGTTTCCTCTCTCTCTGTCTGTCTGTCTCTCTCTCTCTCAGCTTTTCAAGACAGAGCTTCTCTGTATAGCTCTGGCTGCCCTGGAACTAGCTCTGTAGACCAGGCTGGCCTCAAATGCACAGAGATCCACCTGTCTCTGCTTCCTGAGTGCTGGGATTAAAGGCGTGTGCCACCACTGCCCACTCTTTCTGTTCTCTTAAAGAGGGTGTCAGTCTTAATGTAGGGACTTGGCAATTTTGGCTGATGGTTTTCTTAGGGACAAAGTGGTCCTTGAGGAAGATCTGGAAATTTTTAAGATTTAACCAAATAAAATTATTCTGAAAAAAATTAGATGAAATATATCTTTTATTTATTCTTTGACAATTTCATAATGTAAACAACGTATCTTCATCATTTCTATTCTTAACCCTTCCCCTCTCATTCTTCCTAGGCACCTAACATGTCCCCATCTCGATTTCATGTGTCTGCCTCCCACCCCCATTTTTTTTTTTTATAATCCATTTAGTCCAATTAATGCTGCCTGTTGGAATGTTGACTGGTCTTGTTGACTTGACCCTGTGCAGGTAACTAAAGTTTCAGTGAGTGCATGAGTATACTGGCCATGTCTTCCAGAAGATGGCGGTTCTACCCCCTTTTCTACAATGTTCCTTAAGCCTTGATGCATGTGGAACTTTATATAGATATGCTATGTAGGGCCCAGTTCCATGTCTCAGCATTTTGACCAGCTATGAGTTGCTTAGTTAATTACTGACCACTACAGGGAGAAGCTTGTTTGGCTAAGGCTGAGGTGACAACACAGTTAGCAAGGCAGCAGCAGTAGGCATTTCCCGCCTATGGCCTGTGACCTCCCAGGCTTGGGCTTTTGGTCAGGTTTACAGTACCAGTTATAAATTCCCTCAAATGAAAAATTTCCAGATAATACTTAGATTTTGAATATTTTGCTTTCTTCCTATAATAAAATTGGTTCTATCTTTCTACAATGTCTGGGGTTATAGCCCAGTTGGTAGAGTGCCTACGCAGCACATAGGAAGCCCTGGCTCTAGTCTTCAGCACTGCCTAAGGAAAGCATGGTGATACTTGTCTGTGATGTAGCATTCAGGGGTAGAGGCAGGAGGATCAGGAATTCAAGGTTCTTCTTGACAACACAGCAAGTTTGAGGCCAAACTGGGATACATGAGACCTTATCTCAGAGCGGGAGTGTACACTTAGAGGGGCTGTGGTTAAAACAAAACAAAACAAAACTACATAAAACTTATGTACTGTATGAGCCAGAGAGATGGCCCAGTACGTGAAAGAAAGCCCAAATTCAATCTGGAGTCTACCACAAGCCTGAGTGCCGGCCAGCATTTGCACCCCAGCGCTCCTCCAGTGAGATGGAGAACTGAGGGACCAGTCACCTGGAGTGGACAGCACAGCAGCCGAAACTAGAGTTTGCTTCACAATAATGAGGACAGAACCAACTCCTGAAGAGTCTTCTGACCCCGTCATTCAAACACCAGGCTCCCTCCTCTCCTTATCTCTCTCCCTCTGCTCCTTAGGACTCTCTTCAATCTTTTTCTCACTGTTACTTGTGACTTTGCTGTGGTATTTATGCAGTTGTATATACCAATCTAAACCTTGAAATCTTATGAACCAGCTTTTTGGAGATGCTTACCTGAAGTGACTGCTTGCATTCCAGCATGTGCAAGTCAGGGTAGTAAGAGGGCTGTTCTGGACAGCAGGATGAGAGCCAGGCATGGTTACCACCTAGAATACACTCCCTGCGTTTTGTGGGAGGGATGAAACAGCCGATTCCTCTTGCTCTGGGATGGACTTATGTAGTTTGCTCAAATTGCAAATGAGATGCTAAAAGGCTCAGATTTCTCGGAGCTCAAGTGACTGAAGTATCATGTGACTTACCTGGAAATAAAGTTTAGGGTTTTGTTTTGTTTTTTTCTGACAGGCGTAGGAAGTGGGGTGGAATTTGTTTTGAGACAGGGTTTCTTTTTATAACCCTGACTGTCTTGGAACTCACTCTGTAGACCAGGCTGGCCTCCAACTCAGAGAACCGACTGCCTCTGCCTCCTGATTACTGGGTTTAAAGGTGTGTGCCACCACTGCCTGGCAAGTTTAGTTTTTTGCTGGCAGGAAAGTGAGAAACTTTGTGCTTTTTTTTTTTAAAGGTTTATTTATTATGTATACAGTTCTGCCTGTATGTATGCCTGCATGCCAGAAGAGGGTACCAGATCTCACTGTAGATGGTTTGTGAGTCACACATATGGTTACTGGGAATTGAACTCAGGACCTCTGGAAGAGCAGCCAATGCTCTTAACTTCTGAGTCATCTCTCTAGCCTGAACTTTGTGCTTTGTAAAAAATGGAAAAATGAAAAAACAAAAATATAGTACAAACATGTATCAGTGCTGATAGAAGACAGGTACTAGATAGCTAAATAGGCTAGCTTTCTCTGACTTTTTGTGTCTAGAGAAGGCTATTAAAGAGGGGGATATCTCAGGATTTCATTTTAAAATACATTTTATCAAATACAGATACCTTCACAGCAGGAAAGATGCCTTAGTGTGTGTACCTTTGGGCCTGACAGCGTGCATACACACGCGCGTGTGCGCACGCGCACGCACACACACACACACACACACACACACACACACACACACACAAAGTAAAATGTAAAAAGAAGAAAGTTGCTTCCAGCCCAGAATAATAGTAAAACAGGCACCTGGGAGGTAGAAGGAGGATCAGGAGTTCAAGGCTTGTATTGGCTACATAGCAAGTAGCAAGTCTGAGGGCACATGGCTACATAAGAGAGACCCTGTCAAAAAACAAAACAAAACAGAAACAACAAACTTAAGTTTCAAATAAATATTCAGTCTGGCAGTTGTCAAGGACTTAAACCTGAATAGATAACAGGATAAATTCTTTTAGAGCTTTGTAAGATATATTCTGTAAGTTAACTCTGCAAGAAGGCTTGGTTTGAGTTTGTAGATCTCTGAAGGCAACAGGAACTGTGTATTTATGTACACAGTTGATGACTGGCCAGAGTCCCCAACCTTTGTGACAGTTTCAGAGAGATGAGGAGCAACGGTACACTGGATAGAAATATATGCTCAGGAAAGAGAGAAAACAACAGCAGAAACTACAGAATAGGAAAAAGATCCATGGAAGATTTATTTCAAAACCAAGGGGTTTTCTGGAAAGTTCTGTACAAATTTGGGAGTATCAGTTGCGATGAAGTTCTGTTATGTGTGACAGACCATCTCACACACACAAATGTTTAGGCAAGCAGGTTAATCCCTCCTCACATGGGCAGTTGAGGGTCAGGCTTCTCTTTTGTTACTGCTTCATTATTCTTTTGCTTCTGTTTTTTGAGACGGGGTCTCTACATAGGCCTGGCTGTGAACTCACTCTGTAGACTAGGCTGGCTTCACAGAGACCGCCTGACTGCCTGCTGAGTGCTGGGATTAAAGGTGTGTGCCACCACACTCTTTCTCTTTTGGCGTCTACCTGCGAGTTTGCCTAAGGCAGCTACATGCAGCCGCTACTCTGTCATGTCTGTGTGCAGAGGAAGATGGGCAAGGCCAAAAGGCCTGCCTCCTGCTAGAACCCGTAGTTCTGTCTTTTGTTTTCTCTTGCCTTACCCCATTTTCCCCAAATATAAAGGTTAAATATTGGCTTGGTGAGCCTTATTATCTGCCATACCAAGGGATCATAATTGTGTGTGTGTATGTGTGTGCATGCATGTGGCATAGAATTGAATGTGCAAGCTCACACACATGCAGAACCAGAGCAGGACTTTCACTATTGCTCTTCACCTTATTGCCTTGAGACAGGATCTCTCACTGAACTTGAAGTTTCCTGAGCCAGGGGGCTCTTGTGGCCATTCCTGGATTTATATGCAGCTGCTAGGAATGGACTCAGATCCCATGCTTGTGCACTCCAGTGAGCCACCTGCCTAGCCCCGAGTGATCATATTCGTAATGGTATCACTACAGCGTAACTTGACTGAGCCTTTGGGATATCTGCAGAGTCCTGGAAAATGACAGAAATGTTTGTTGACTTTGGCTATCAGTTTGCAGAATGATTTCTTGGTTCAACAACTGATTGTATTGTAGATTTACTGTGCTAGACACTGGCATTCTAATAGTGAGTAAGTAAATATGGCCTCTTCCTTCAAAGGATTTGTAGGCTAACAGGGAACAGAATCTTCTCTTCCCTTTTCTTCCTTTCCTTCCCCCTTCTATATCTTCCTCTCCTCTTCTTCATTCTCTTCTCTTCATTTTTCTTTCTCACTTCTCTTTTCTTTCTTCTTTCTTCCCCCTCCCTCTCTTTCCTTCTCTTCCTTTTGAGATAGGGTTTCCCCAGGTTCCGGTACAGGTCCCAGGTGGCATATGCCACTACACATGTCTAAACAATATGGGTTTCACAAAAGTCATCTATGAATGTTTTGAATTCAGATAAGGAGAAACAGAGTGCCAGGGACCCTGGAGCAGGAAAGACTGTAAGGTGTGATGGCGTGCTGTACACACCGACACTTAGAGACCGTAAGGTGTGATGGCGTGCTTTATACACCA
>PVIU01011600.1:11688-64101 GCA_004026605.1 Ondatra zibethicus
CCGTAAGGTGTGATGGTGTGCTGTACACACCGACACTTAGAGACCGTAAGGTGTGATGGTGTGCTGTACACACCGACACTTAGAGACCGTAAGGTGTGATGGTGTGCTGTACACACCGACACTTAGAGACCGTAAGGTGTGATGGTGTGCTGTACACACCGACACTTAGAGACCGTAAGGTGTGATGGTGTGCTGTACACACCGACACTTAGAGACCGTAAGGTGTGATGGCGTGCTGTACACACCGACACTTAGAGACCGTAAGGTGTGATGGCGTGCTTTATACACCAACACTTAGAGGCTGCTGGTGCTAGCCAGGCTGGCAGGTGGGGGTGGAGATGTGAGTGGAAGGCAAGAGGGAGAATACAGGATTACCTCCTGTCTGAGAGTTGCCCTAAGAATTCATTTGTCTTACACTCTTTGTCCCCTTTTCATGGGGGAATCAATAGGAATTTGTAAGCATCAAAGGAAGGCAGGTACTATTCTTTTCATCTGAAATGGCTGAAGAGACTGCTATCCTTTCTACTTATATTTTCTCTGTCTAGATGAATGTTTGCCTTTGCAGGTCACAGAAGGGGGTGTTAGGAACCAAGGAAGGAGGTGGACAAGTGATTGGGGTACACTGAAGTCCAGTTGCTCCGTTATTCATCCGGATTTTGGTCTTAGTGTAGATTAGACTTAAGGGAGGCAAGGATTGGTTCCGACCCTGAAGTACTGATCTGACCCCGTCTCCTTCTAGGAAGTGGATATTGTGGTGGCACCGTGCCACAGCCACCGGCCTGCGGTAGATGTTCTGGGTGACTTGGCGAATGATTTCTTGCCTGTGATAACCTACGCACTTCACAAAGATGAACTCTCTGAGAGGGATGAGCAAGAGCTTCAGGAAATCAGAAAGTATTTCTCCTTTCCCGTGTTCTTTTTCAAAGCACCCAAGCTAGAGATTATGGACTCCTCCAGTGAGCGAGCAGAGAGTGAAAGATCACCACTGTATCGACAGCTGTTGGACCTGGGCTATCTGAGCGGCAGTCACAGGAACTGTGGAGCCCCTGACGAGGACAGCAAAGCTCAGAGCATGTTGGTGGAGCAAAGCGAGAAGCTGAGACAATTGAGTACATTTTCTCACCAGCTGCTACAGGCCCGCTTAGTGGATGCAGCCAAGGCCCTGAACGTGGTGCACTGCCGCTCTCTTGACATCTTTATTAACCAGGCTTTTGACATGCAGCGGGACCTACAGATCACTCCTAAACGTCTAGAATATACTAGAAAAAAGGAGAATGAATTGTATGAATCGTTGATGAATATTGCCAACAGAAAGCAGGAGGAAATGAAGGACATGATTGTTGAAACACTTAGCACCATGAAAGAGGAGCTTCTGGATGATGCTGCCAACATGGAGTTTAAAGGTAGGTTCTAGAGCTTAGAGGGGTGTGGGGACTGCAGAGGTCTCTGATTCTTTTTTTTTTTTTTTTTTAAATAACTGCATCTTTTAATGGCAGTAATACAATTACTGGGTTACAGGATTAAGAGACCACATGAGGGAAGGCAGGTGAGGTTTCTGGAAGATAGATTGAGCCCCACAATCATTGTAAAAATACAGTACGTTATATACATATTTGCACCATCGACTTTCATCTCTGAAATGCTGTTTACACTTTTGTTACACTTCTGTTTAGAGAACAAGTTTTCTCTAAAAGTGTGGCCTGCTGGCGAGTGGGGATTCAGGCAGTTTCCTTGTCCCATGAGGGTCTTCGGCTGACTATTCCAAGAGGAGGGATAGTTCCTCTCACCACAGATTTCAGATTTAAAAATTCATTTAATTTCTTTAACAAAAGAAAAATTTTCTTTTTCAAATGTATACCAGGCTGGCTTTAAACTCATGATCCTCCTGCCTCTGCCTCCTGAGTGCTGGGATGACAGGTAGGCACGACCAAGCCTGGCTTTTACAAAAGAGAACTTTCAAAGGGGTGAGGTGGGATCCAAACACTGCCACACTGCACTCTTCCTAGCCTGCACTTACCATGGCCCCAGTCTAGGAGATCAAGGCTGGAGTTCAAAGACAAATCTCGTTGACGACTATTTAAGAAAACAAAACAAAATAAAAAACACAAAGACAGACAAAACCAATCTGATCTTGGTGCACTGACTCCAAAGGGTGTTATGGGGCACAAGCCCCTCCCACCCTGGCTTTAGGCCCTAAACTGTTTAGAAGGAATTTCTTTTTGGGTTGTGAATGATATGGGGGTGGTGACAGATGGGTATGTGGGAGCCTATCTCCCTCTGAGGTGTGTCAGGTCTCCTTTTCAAAAGGAAGCAGCTGGGCCAAGAGACCCAATATAGAAAAGGCAGGCTACAAGAAAGCAGACCTCTAGGGCTTAGCAAGTGACCCAGAGGCAGAAAGGCCTGCAGCAGGTCTTACCCAGTTCCCTGATCCAATCGTGGGGATGTGGTCACAGGAAGTCTCCCCTGGGGCTCTGGACAAGGCCAGACTTAAGGTGGCTAGTGGGGGAAGCTGTGGGAATGCCTCCGCTGACTGGGATCTGGCAGATGCCTTAGGCCTCCCCACCCCAAAGTTCCTTTCCTAGAAAGGACCAACACACCACTTTGGCCCCAGACTGTACTGTTTCCTCATGCCCCCTATTGGAAAGCACCCACTAATCCAACACAGCAACAGAGCTGATGCCCTGCTCCTGTTGGCTTGGGAGGGAAAAGCAAACACTATCTGGTACTCTACAGGGAACACGGCTAAGGTGCATGAAAGCAGCTAGCAGACACACTTGGCATTCCTCCTCGGGAGTCTGGCAGGTGGCTACACCACGGATCCTGGAGCTGTCTTTAGGGTCAGGCCAGTGGCACTGGACAGGTAATACTGAGGGAGAATGCTTTGAGGGACTGCCTCACCTCTCCCAGGCCTACGGGCTGCAGTTCTGTCTCACCCAGAGTCTCCTGGAGGACTAGAGGGTGTCACTTTCAGGACAAACCCTGGACAGAGGATGTGGGATGCACAGGCCTGAGCAGGTCAGGGCCAGGACCTTTCTCTCCTTTGGACATTTTCTCACTTCACTTTTGCTTTGTCCTGAAGCAGGCTATCACAGGCTGAAGAGAGGAGGCCTCTGATTCTTTGAGCTAGAAATTGGATACCCTGATTCTTTTTTAATTACTATATTTATTTATGTGCCTCAGTATTTTGCCTGCATGAATGTCTGTATGAAGGTATCAGATCCTCTGGAACTGGAGTTATATATCACTGTGTGTAGTAAGAGGAATGGGCTGCGTCCCACCGCTAGGCTAGCTTACACCTGAAATAACCACACAGAAATTGTATTAATTAAATTACTGTCTGGCCCATTATATCTAGCCTCTTCTTGGCCAACTCTCACATCTTGATATAACCCATTTCTATTAATCTGTGTTTACCATGAGGTCGTGGCTTACCGGGAAAGATTCAGCATGTCTGACTCTGGCGACTCCATGCTGCTCTCTCTGCCTGCCTTCTTTCTTCCAGCATTCAGTTCTTCCCCCCACCCCACCCCCCACCTATCTAAGTTCTGTCCTATCAAAAGGCCAAGGCAGTTTCTTTATTTAACCAATGAAAGCAACACAAATACAAAAGGACCTCCTACACCAATTGTGAGCTGCCATGTGGTTGCTGGGAATTGTACCAGGGTCCTCTGGAAGAGCAGCTAGTGCTCTTAACCACTGAGCCATGTCTCCAGCTCCCATGTCTTGATTCTTAAGGTCCAACAAAAGGACACCTGTCTTAGTTAGGGTTTCTATTGCTGTGAAGAGACACCATGACCATGGCAACTCTTAGAAAGGAAAACATTTAATTGGGGCTGACTTACTGTTTCAGAGGTTTAGTCCATTATTGTCATGGTAGGACATGGTGGCATGCTGGCAGACATGGTGCTGGAGGAGCTTAGAGTTCTATGTCTTGATTTGCAAGCAGCAGGAGTCTCTGTTCACACTGGGTGTAGCTTGAGCATATGAGACCTCAAAGCCTACTCCACAGTGACACGCTTCCTCCAAGAAAGCCACACCTCCTAATAGTGCCACTCCCTAGGAGCATATGGGGACCAATTACATTCAGACCACCACAAAGCAAAGGTCAAAGTACAGCATAGTAGAATTCTTCAAGCAGCTCTTCTCAGGAGTACAGGGATGCAGACAGAAGGTGGGGATTAGACGACGCTAAGAATGAATTTAGGAAAAGGTAAGCTCATGGCTCAGGAAGGAATAAAAGTGAATCTTAAGTCCACGAGAGCAAAAGAGGCCACCTCATCTAAATAATTAAGGTGCTGTGTTGCTTTTTGTCCCATGATCTTATTTTATCTTCAGGCTACTCCTGAAATCCAGCTCAGAAAAATTTCCCAGAGTGTGTTTAGCTTTTCTGGCAGTCTCTCATTCATCACTAATGACTGTTAACAAAGTAGCGGAAGCCATCAGTCAGGGCTTTTGGTGTCTGAATTCTCGATGCTGCTGACTTTTATGCTGTTTGAATCTCCATGCATGAGCATTAGCTCTACCACACAGTAACTAAAACGACACTGTTTTCAGTCACTCTTGACATTTTCAGTTACGAGTCCATATGCACATCAGGAATGCTCAAACCGTGCAAGCCACTTTAGACTTTGTCAGTGCTGTGTTTGTTAGAATCTTCACTAGATAGATGCTGCTTATTTTCATTGTTTAGATGAGGGAATAAAAAGACTTAAAAGGGTTAAGCAATTTTGCCAAAGGTCCTACAACTAGTAAATAATAGAGGCAGAATATGAACTGAGACAGTCTAATTCTTGAGTGTGTGTGTGTGTGTGTATGTGTGTGTTTGTTACCATGGTCTCACTGTGTAGTCCTGGATGTCCTAGAATTCACTGTGTAAGCCAGGTTGGCCTCAGACTCACAAAGATCCACTTGCCTTGGTTTCCTGAGTACTAGGATTAAAGGAATGCATCACCACACCCAGTCCTGCGCATATTTTATAATTCAGTGCTTTACTGCTTAAACCAGCCATTCTCAGTATGTGAGTCGTGACCCCTTTGGGGGTTGAATGATTCTTTCACAGGGGTCACATATCAGATATTTATATTATGATTCATAACAGGAGCAAAATTACAATTATGAAGTAGCAATGAAAAATTTTATAGTTGGGGATCACCACATCATGAGGAACTGCATTAAAGGATCATTGGGAAGGTTGAGAACCTCCAGCTTAAACTGCTCTAAGTTACTGATACCACCTTCTTCCTGGTCCCCAGCTTCAAATCCTCAGCATGTGCTGTGTTGTCTTTTCCCCTAAATTCCCTTGTTTAAAGAGTTGTCAAGTACCCATGAGTTCCTTGCGCTTTCATATCTACCCATGCTTTGCTTTTCTGTGTATTTTTTGAGACAGGATTTCATTGTATAACCCAGGCTGGCTTTGAACTTACAATCCTCCTGCTTCAGCCTCTTTAAGTGTTGGGATATAAGCATTCAAAACACTCCTGGTTCTAGTCTGTCTTCTTTAGTCTGTCTGAAGTACTTTTACCCAATCAGTCTCTTACCTCCTTCCTTCCTTCCTTCCTTCCTTCCTTCCTTCCTTCCTTCCTTCCTTCCTTCCTTCCTTCCTTCCTTCCTTCCTTTCATCTTTATTGGCTTACTGTTCCACAGACCAGTACTGAGTACCTCAATCTAGTCTGAGAGCTCCCAAAGCCTTTATCAACTGTGCCAGCCTTACTTTCCATTCTTCACCTTTCTGTAGTTTTAACTGGGTTGGTCTTAACTGCTTGATGCCCTCCATACAGTCCCTAAACCTTTTCTTTGCATGTGTCCTGCCTCAAATCCAATATAGCTTTTATTTTTCTGTGAATTTTTCCAAGTCCAACCACCCTTTATTTAAATGCCACATTTTGTAAAGTCATTAGTTCTGCCATCTGCTGTCAGCTGTACTCATTTATGCCCCCACACATTTCACCTGTAACGTCTGTCATCTTTTACTTTCTTTTAGTATATACTTCTGTGTTCTGAAATGCCAGAGTTGAAGAATATGAACTTGGAGTTATTCATCATCTTATACCTTGCATCAAAAACAAAGAATCTCCTTCTTTCTTTCCTTCCTCCCTCTCTTCTCTCTTTTTTCAGTAAAAATGAATAGAGATGTATATTTGGTCGCTGAGAAATGCTCATTTCAGTGGAAGTTCTAGAGTCCTCTGAACATTTCACTAAGTACCCTGGATCATCAGTGCTGGCATCGTACCCACATGATGACAGCCGGCCAGAGCAGCAGAGTTAGGTGACAGTGTAATGTTGGGTTATATTGTGGAAGGTATACCACATTTAGTGCCTTTGATACAATGTTTAGTGCCTTTGTTACAATGTTTAGCTTAAACAGATCTTTGAATAACTGGAGCTAGTAGACCAAATGTCTGACTCTGCTTACTTGTAGGTCTGTGGATCCACCTACTTAAATAGCTACATATTGAGTGCAATTTCATATCTCGTTCTTGCGTTGTTCTGAGTCCTTTCTTAGTCCCTTTGAAGCAATAACAAATTGATTTAAGAGAAAGCTTGCATATAATTTGGTAGGACCAGATTTCTGTTGCTATTTGTCTTTTAATAAAGGTCATTCACGTATGCGGGGTAACACGATGTACATACTTTAGGAAATATTTATGTTTTAATCTAGGTGTGGTGGCATATGCCTGTACTCCTAGCTCCCAGGAAAGAGGCAGAGGAGTCGTAGGTGTGAGGTCAGCCTGGGCTATGTATGGAGTTACATGTCAAAATTTTTTTCTTGTTCTATGTAAGGACTGGGAGATCAGCTCCCAAGCCCTACCCAGGGTTTCAAAAGAGAAATGTTTCTCAGGAGTGGGGAAAATGAAAAATTTCTATACTAATTTCACTCACTTGATCTGAGAGTCATTTTCTTTATTTCTTCTTTAATTCTAATTCTCTTGTCCTAATTGCCTATAATTTCTCATTTCTAATTTTCTGTTCCAATTCTTTATTCTTTTACATACTTATTCTTATTCCTCTACATTCTACATTCTTATTACTTCTCTGTTACAAATTCCCAAGCATATGTATGTATGTATATGTGTGTGTATACATATATATGTGTATATGTATATATATTCAAGGATAGAGAACAGACCTCTAAGTGTTTTATAGTCCACCTGGAACAATAGATATAGTTATGAAACATATTTTAGTATGTTTCTATTCATCAAAATTATACAGATAAATGAGAAGTCATCTTCCTGACCATCCACAAATGTGTGTGCCCATAAGATTGAGATGTAATCATGAGATTACATGTATACATCACATGAAAATGCATGGTAATGGGAAGATATCACAGCTGTTATTGCACAAGTGAAATTACAGATGACAGCAACAGTTTTCAGAGTCAGTGGTCTGCAGGCCCTGCGTGACAGGGCTCCTCCAACAGAGGACCATTCATCTGGTGGGTTGGCATCTGAATTATCAGTTGGTATAAGCTGTAATTGTGTCATGGCCTGTAATAGCTCGTGACAATTGCTCTGATAGCCAGGTGGTGGTGGCGCATGCCTTTAATCCCAGCACTCGAGAGGCAGAGGCAGGTGGATCTCTGTGAGTTCAAGGTCAGCCTGGTCTACAGAGCTAGTTCCAGGACAGACTCCAAAGCTACAGAGAAACCCTGTCTTGAAAAATCAAAAAAAGAAAAAAAGATCCTAGATTTGAAACAAGTGAGGTTTGTGCTCAAATTCTAGCTGTATTGCTTCCTGCTGCACATCTTCTCTCCCAGTGCCTACTTTGTCTTATCCCTGAGGCTGTTTCCTAATCTACAGAATATATCCACTAATATCTACCAACAAAGGTACCATGAAAATGAAGTTAGATTACCTATATATAGTGCTTACTATTGTGCCTTTCAAATAGTTTCCACTGAGAGAATGGTGTTCTTCTATTCCTGTAACTGAAACCTAAAAGCTACTAAGATCAACAGACTTGTTTTAGATATAACTGCTCATTTTCAGGATCTTATTTAATGTAAGTGGCTGAGCATTGCCTGGCTTTTGATCTTACTATGATTCAGAATTTGACAACCAATTCTATCTTTTCATAGCTACCATCATGGTAGTTCACCAGTGATGACTTGGGAGATGCCCTTATTTAGTGTGTCTGCACCTTTCCTTCACTGCTAACTAGTGCATCTCTATCTCTACAGATGTCATTGTCCCTGAGAATGGAGAAACAGTGGGCACCAGAGAGATCAAATGCTGCATCCGACAGATCCAAGAGCTCATCATCTCCAGGCTCAATCAGGCGGTGGCCAACAAGCTGATCAGCTCAGTGGATTACCTACGGGAAAGCTTCGTTGGGACCCTGGAACGGTGTCTGCAGAGCCTTGAAAAATCACAGGATGTCTCAGTTCATATTACCAGCAATTATCTCAAACAGGTATGAAAAGAATGGTTGCTAAGGCACTGTGTCACAGATAACATCTAGAATAATTCACACACAAGCCCAACCTCATATTAGCCAAGGATTTCCCTTTGAATCTAGTTGAAATTATATTTTGTTTTCCTACTATATGACTCCTGCCTGGGGGAGGTGCTTATGAGTTGTAAAATTACAGTTGATAAAAATGAATAGAAGGCTAGGCGGTGGTGGTGGTACATGCCTTTAATCCCAGCACTCAGGAGGCAGAGGCAGGCGATCTCTGTGAGTTCAAAGCCAGCCTAATCTACAGAGCTCCAAAGCTACAGAGAAACCCTGTGTCAAAAACCAAAAAAAAAAAAAAAAGAATAGAAAGTAAAAGAGGTGATGAACTTTAGTTGACTCTGTATATGTTTAGGAATAAATCTGCAAGCCTTCAGACTGGACTGTAATTCTTCTGTTTGGGCAGGCAGAAGGTAGGAGTGGTGCACATGTAGCCAAGACTTCCCAAGGGCTATGTCTGGCTCAACGGTGTGTGTGTGTGTGTGTGTGTGTGTGTGTGTGTGTGTGTGTGTGTGTGTGTTACTCTATAGACCAGTTGGCTGAGAACTTGCTATCTAAAACAGAGTGGCCTCAGAGAGACCCGCCTTCCTCTTCCTCCCAAGTACAGGGATTAAAGGTATATACCACTACACCCAACTTGGACTTGTTCTTGAAGTTGTTCAGAAATGACTATCTGCATGTGCTCCTTCACGTGTTCTCTTTCAGATCTTAAATGCCGCTTATCATGTTGAAGTCACATTTCACTCTGGGTCCTCAGTTACAAGGATGCTTTGGGAACAAATCAAGCAGGTGAGTGTTCCTCAGAGAAGTCATTTCAATCCATGTTGGGCTCACTTACATCTTAGACTCTCCAGCAGAGCAGATCGTAGAATATGCTGTTAAAGTAGGGCTGCCATTATTTGGTGGTTTGCTTCTCTGAAAGAATTCTGTTGTATGCTTGTTCTCAATTAATGACTACCAGTGTTCCCTTTAAGCCTTAAAAAGCCATAGATTTATGTAATACTTGATGAAGCCACAAAATTCCACCTCATTAGTTGTTTTGTCTTTCTTTTATTCAGCCTAAATGTTTACTCAGAAGTAGGTATTATTGGGTCTGGGGATATAGGTTGGTGGTAGATATTTTACCTAACATAGGAAGGGTCACAGGTTTGATTCCCTGGTACCAAAAGAGTAAAAAAGTAAACAACAAAAATCTAGACATTGAGTCAGTCATGGTGGTGCACACTTTTAATCCCAGCATTGAGGAGGTAGAGGCAGGAAGATCTCTATGAGTTGATTGCCTACCTGGGTTTACATAGTAAGTTTTAGGATAGCTAGGGCTATGTAGAAAGACCTGTCTCAAACAAAACACACACACACTGTTGCTAAGAGTGTGGTTCCTGTCTTAGACTCACATCTATGTAGAGTTACTACTGCTTCAGAAAGAGAGTTACTCCCTGGCCCTGAATAGAACATGTTGA
This sequence comes from Ondatra zibethicus, assembly GCA_004026605.1. Lineage (NCBI taxonomy): Eukaryota > Metazoa > Chordata > Mammalia > Rodentia > Cricetidae > Ondatra > Ondatra zibethicus. The sequence continues at coordinate 21,606 of PVIU01011600.1, forward strand.
AGGGTGTGAGCATTTCGATTAGGCTTACTGTTCTTTGGTGCTTTCTTCTGGATGAACCCTGGTTTTGAGGTAGATGGGTTAGAGATGACATTGGGTTTCATAGGCTCCTACGTTAAGGGCTGTTCCTGATGAGTAGGAGCCCAGTGAAGGAGAGGCATTGTTGGAGCTGCCTTGGAGTTCCTTCTTCCATCAGTGACTTTACTGTCCTCATCTCGGCAGATCATCCAGCGGATCACATGGGTGAGCCCACCCACTATCACTCTAGAGTGGAAGAGGAAGGTGGCCCAGGAAGCCATCGAGAGCCTCAGTGCCTCCAAGTTGGCCAAGAGCATCTGTAGCCAGTTCCGCACTCGGCTCAATTGTTCTCACGAGGCTTTTGCAGCCTCCTTGAGGCAGGTTGGTATACAGAAAAGGAGTGAAAGCAGGAATAAGCAGAAAAGAAACTCATGTAGAGGGAAGTAATTTGCTCTCTGGTATCCTTATAGTTTTAAAAAAATCAGTGTATTTTTTATTCTGTTAAAGAATAATATGTTATAGGAAGCTTCATCCAAATTTTTCATGTGGATCTTTTTATAAATCTAGAAAATTAGAGAGTGCAGTTAATTTCTTCCCATATAACTGAATGAAAAAAGAGTAGAGTTTATATAAGTTTATATTGTATTTTAAGAATGAATGACAGAGGAATGACTTTCTAACAGTACCAGATCACAATTATATGGTCCTCCTGAGAGAGAGAGGAAGAGAGAGAGAGAGAGACTATGAATAGATGTGATTATGCATCTAAGAGGAAAATGACTATTGACTATGCACTATCATTGTATTAAACATGTCATATATATGCTGTTCAGTTCTCACAGTTGTTGGCATGAAAAATATATAATTATTTCTCTGAATCTGGTGGAGAATCTGAGGTGAGGGACTTGAGTCTTATGTTGTCTTTTTCTCCTAGCTGGAAGCTGGCCACTCTGGGCGGCTGGAGAAAACTGAAGATCTGTGGCTAAAGGTTCGAAAAGACCACGCCCCCCGTCTGGCCCGCCTTTCACTAGAGAGCAGGTCTTTACAAGATGTCTTGCTTCACCGTGAGTCCTTGTTTCTTTCCAAGTAAATTGCAGGGAATGCATTCCTTTACCAAGAATCCCACTGTCTCAGGCTACTACTACCTTGCAAAGCTGCCCCAGCACTTAGTGATGCTTCTGAATTCCTATTTGGTGTAATATGAATAACAAGATCAAAGTTTATTCAAAAATCATCCAGCTCAGTTACTTCTTATTGGGTTAGGACAACACTTGAGTTTCTCCCCATTGCATGATTGCATGATTACCAACTTCTGGCCTCTAGGCAGGGTTGCATCTAAGAATCTTAAAAAGAACGCCTGGTAAGTTCCTATTCCTTCTGCCTTACTGCTGTCTTTATATCTTATAGGTAAACCTAAATTAGGACAGGAACTAGGCCGGGGCCAATATGGTGTAGTGTACCTGTGTGACAACTGGGGGGGACACTTCCCTTGTGCCCTCAAGTCAGTTGTTCCTCCTGATGAGAAGCACTGGAATGACCTGGCATTGGAGTTTCACTACATGAGGTAGGTCTTGGTTTCATTAATCTGGGGAAGACCCAGAGAAGCCAAAGGCTGGCTTTAGTTTTGTATCACAAGCTACAGCATATCTTCTCTCTATATACCTAGATTTAAAGACATTAGAACTAGTGTTTGTAGATTAGGCCAGACATGCTGTCTTTGCTTAGTTTTCTATATCACAATTTCTCAGCTCTTCATTCTGTTGTCTTTCTTGTCACTAAGGACTGCAAGTATTGATAGTCCATGGTTTTTATCTTGGTGGAGACGTAATTTTCTTTTCCTCTGTCTGGACTTGGACTATGTGTGACTGTGAGGTTCTTTCTACATCCTGGTATCTCTTGCAGAATGAGAGCCTGAGTATGGTAGCCCAAACCTTTCTCTTTCTCCTAGGTCTTTGCCAAAGCACGAGCGATTGGTGGATCTCCATGGTTCTGTCATTGATTACAACTATGGTGGTGGCTCCAGCATTGCGGTCCTGCTTATCATGGAGCGGCTGCACCGGGACCTCTACACGGGGCTGAAGGTGAGGGAGGCAGCCCGGGACAAGAGCCAGCTGGGAGCCAGTTCCTTCCTGGACTTCATCCTTTCCTGTTGTTTCAGAACTTCTCACTTTCATAGAGATTGTTGGAGTAACCTCATTTACTTCATTATTTCCAAAAAATGTCATTTTTCAGAATTCACTTTTAGCCCAGCATATTTCTATAATGCTTTTATTCATTACTTTTTTAAATTGCTTATTTGCTTGGTTTTGTTTTGTTTTTGAGTCAGGCTCTCACTATGTAGCACTGGCTGGCCTGGAACTCTCCTATGTAGATTAGGCTGGTCTCTCACTCACAACATATCCACATGCCTCCTCCTCCAGAGTGCTAGGATTAAAGGCATGTGCCACCAAGCCCAGTTTATTTACCATTTTGATGTCCTGTGGTGTGATGGAAAATGTAGATTCTTTAGAAGAATGGAAAACTTCTTATTACACTTTTGGATAAAGCCAGTTTTTGTTAAGTGAACAAGTATTTATTAATGACTATTTGTGCAAGATTTGTATTAAGCACTATCAGATTATAGCAAGATGTATAATTTCCGATCATGTTTAAGAAAATTGTAGTCAATGAGAGAGAGGTGGGGTGGGGTCAGTCACAAAGTCATGAGATCTTGTTATGTGATCTTGATTTTTTTAAAAATTAAACTGGGGTGTGCCACTGAAGAATAACATTTGAGTAAGGGTGAAACTCTCAGCTGAATGCTGAGTTTAAGCTCTCATCTAAAACACTCACTAATAAGGGATTAGGTTTCTCTTGTCTGTCTCCTGTCTTGGAGCTGAACAGGAGACAGAAGCTGACCTCAGAGGGTCTGGATTCCCCTATATGAGCTTACATGGAGACTTTCAGAAGTAAGATAGAGAAACTTAGGAATATTTTCGGGAGTCACAGAAATTGGTGAGATGAAGAGACTCCAAGTGGTGAATTCTTTTGTAAATGGGCTAGATCCATTTGAGGATCTTGGAGGAAATTAATTTTTGGAGGAAATTAATAGGACAGTTTTCAGAATCCTTAAGACTCCAAGTTAAAGTTATCAGAGTAACTTTGGATTGGAGCCCATAAAATCAAACCTGGGCTAACCAAGCCTGTGAAAGCAAATCTTCCGTGAGACAGTGCCAGAGTCACTCGGATGCTGGGAGTGAGATGCTGCTAGACCTCAGACTTCTGCTTCAGTCTGGGGTGGTCCTGCTGACCAACTGCAGCCTGCAAAGGGCTTCCTTGTGCTTTGTGTCCTACACAGCTTGTTCTTCCCTGCACTTCCCAGTCACTGTTCTGCCCTTTTGTGCCACCCTAAGTCATTTAGTTGCTCATATTTGAAGTCTCAGTTGGGCTAAGGAGTTGGGCTCCTTTCCCTTCCCAGGCTGGGCTGACCCTGGAGACACGTTTGCAGATAGCTCTGGATGTGGTGGAGGGAATCCGCTTTCTGCACAGCCAGGGGCTTGTCCATCGAGATATCAAACTGAAGAATGTGCTGGTGAGTAAGAGCTCTATTCAGAGAGAGTCCTCTGTGTAAAAGGCCTTTGATGCTAGGGAAAGACTACATGGAAAGCAGGAGCATTTCCATTGTGGGTAGATGGTGTCCTGAATTTAACTTAAGGAGCAATTTCAACAGACCACCTGTGTCAAATACTTTCCCCTCCACTGTGGGAAATTTTAACTTCATAGAAAAGAGTGGGATAGAGTGGTATACAAGCTGCCCTTGTATACTATGCTCCTGCCAGGGTGCCCACTCAGTCATATTTTCAGTTTATCTTCCTGCACCATATGAAGGTAAGTTGCTGATAACAATTCACTCCTAAATATGTCAATGTATTTCTCCTAAGAAAAAAGTATCTTCTACATAATTAAAATGCCATTACCACACTCAAGAAATCTATCATTGATACACTACTGTTATTAACACATAATCTGGGCCGGGTGGTGGTGGCACACGACTTTGATCCCAGCACTCGGAAGGCAGAGGCAGATGGATCAAGGTCAGCCTGGCCTACAAGAGCTAGTTCCAGGACAGGCACCAAAGCTACAGAGAAACCTTGTCTCGACAAAACCAAAACCAACCAACCAACCAACAACAACAACAAAACATATACTCTATTATTGTCTCCATTATATCCAGTTGTTCCAAATATGGTCTGTTTGCTGTTTATTTATTTATTTAGCCTAGGAGCTAATCCAAGGATGCTACAGTATATCTTGTTATTATGCTATTTCAGCCTTCTTCAATCTAGAATAATCTTTGCTTTTTTTTTTATGTCATTGGTATTTTTGAGGAGTCCAGGTCTTTGCTATTGTTTGGGGCTCCATCAGAGATGCTAGATGAGAGCTAACATGCATAATGCACCTTAGAAGTCACATTGCATAAACCATAAGGAATCTTTTGACAAACTCCTCTTGAAAACATCTATTATGGTCACCGAAATGGCTCAACAAGCTGTGGTACCTGTTATTACATAGTGGAAGGAGAAAACAGACTCCTACAACTTGTCCTCTGATCTATACACACACAAAGTAAATAAATAAAATGTAATTACTTAGGAAAAAAATCCTTCCAGTATCACATGGCAGCACCCCATAAAGTTGCAGTTTAGGCGGGAGAAAGATAGTTCAAAAATTACTGATAAGAAGCTAAGAGACAATCAGTAGCCAAATGGGACACATTTATTCTCTAGGATCAATTTCTGCTTATTTGTTTTTGCATCATTGCTGTTCTTTCTCTTATGCTGGGGTAGAGCCAGGGTCTGTGCATGCTGGTTCAGGTCTCTGCCACAGAGCTACACCCAGCCCTGGGTTAGAGCTTCAAAAATTAAAGAATTACTTCAGCTGACGAAAGGGAGGTCAGGTGCCAACATGTTTTCCTCATTTTACAGACCTTCATTACTCATTCTTCCAAGATTATAGTGATCCCAGTGTGTTCCAGGGATATAAAGGTGAAGAAACAGTCCTTGCTCACATTCGGGGACGAGGACAGTGACAGGAACGAGTCTGATATAGTAAGGTTGGAGGAAGGACTTAGTAAGTACTGCTTTGAGGCTGGGTATGCGGACACAAGGTGACTCTGACCTGCTATTTTTGGCAGCTGGACAAACAAAACCGTGCCAAGATCACTGACTTAGGATTCTGCAAGCCAGAAGCCATGATGTCAGGCAGCATTGTTGGGACACCAATCCATATGGCCCCTGAACTTTTCACAGGTAAGACTAGAGGGCAAAGAGTGGGTTTCTGCAGACCCCAGGACTCTGAGTTGGGGTGCTTCCCTCAGGGTAAATAGTGTGTACAAGTACTGCTGGCAGGTGTGACCCAGGTAATGAAGAAACCAGAACATAGGGAGAGTGAAGAGGTAAAGAAGTGAGAAAGAATGGTGTAAATGAAAATGGGAGTTGCCAAGTGCTCTTTGGGATGTGTCTCTGGGCTATTAGTGCTATAATTGCCATACTTAGCACTTACTTAGTCATCAAGTATTGGTTGAATAACTTCTAAGAGAACCTATTATCAACATGGAGATATACTGAGAGAGGTAAGGCAGCATCAAATGCTAACTTACAGGTGCTATGGTTACTGTGATGCAGAGTGAAAGAATAAATTTAGGTTGGAATGCTGGATGGTTTTATGGTAGAAGTGAGATTTGGGGTAATATTTGAGTCCTATCTAGAAAAATAGATAGTGGAAAGGGAACTCGGGTCTGAGTGTGCACTTTATAGTAGGCAGGGCAAGTATGTTTCTCGAGATCTTGTTTTACTTAATCCCTTCGGCAAACCTGTGATGATGTTGGTATATTTTTATGTCAGATTCATAGGTAAACCAGGGGTAGATTGATGAAGTAACTGGCCCCAAACACTAAGGTAGAAGGCAATGAAACTGTGACTCGAATCTAGGCCTTTCTGGCTGTACAGTCCAATCATTAGGGCAGAAACATCTGGAGGCTGGAGAAGGGGAAATACCAAGGGAAATTGCAAAACAGAAATATTTATGGCAGGGGCTGGAGAGATGGCTCAGAGGTTAAGAGCAATTGCCTGCTCTTCCAAAGGTCCTGAGTTCAATTACCAGCAACCACATGGTGGCTCACAACCATCTTTAATGGGGTCTGGTGCCCTCTTCTGGCCTGCAGACATACACACAGACAGAATATTGTATACATAATAAAATAAATAAATATTTTTTAAAAAAAGAAATATTTATGGCAGGAAAGAAATCCACTTGGCAAATAATGACAGACAAGGCCAGAGAAGTCCATAGACTGAAAACCTTGGGGAGGGTTAGGGTCTTATGTGAGTAAGGAGGTACTGAGCTTTTGGGCAGTGGAGGGTGGCAAAGAACATATGCCTGGATCAGCTTCACAGCCATTGGTAGAAGGGATGTGAGGGAGAAGAATCAGTGTGAGATGACCAGTTAGGCAAAGATTTGTGTCTATGGTTAATAATGGTTGGTACTGATGCTGAAATAAACAGGGTTACAGATTTGAGATAAATTCAGAAGACAACGGGAAAGCTTTTTTACTGCCTTGATGTGAGTGTTGAATAGAAAAGAATGGCTGTCATGGAAGTTTGAAACTCTGACCCATAGTGGATGGAGGATGATGGTACTGTACCAAGGAAGATGGGAAAGAAATCATAGGTCAGTCACTAGTATTGATATGAGGAATAATTAACAATGCATTTCTATTTCTTTTTTAATATTTAATGTTTATGAATATTTTGCCTGCATGTGTGTATGTGTACCATGAGTGTGCCTGGTGCTCAAGGAGGTCAAAAGAGGTTGTTAAATGCCCTGGAACTGCAACTTCAGGTGTCTGTGAGCCATGTGGATGCTAGGAATCAAACCCTGGGCCTCTGTAAGAACACCAAGTGCTCTAAACTACTGAGCTCTCTCTCTCTCTCCAGCCCCTAAATTTCATTCATTTCATAGAGGTTGTCACCTGGCTCTTCATTGGGTGATACACAGAAGGACCAGGAATTAGTAAACAACTGTGTCTGGCCCACTGGAGCCAAATAATAGACCCTTTTTCTTTTCCTAGGTTTACTTTGTTCTCTTCCTGCTGCTGTTACTCCACCTTGCCTGCTGCTTATTTAAATTCCTTTTATTGTTATCTACCCTGTTGCTGTCAGAATACTATTATACAATATTTTCTTCTTTTGTATCCCTGCTCTAAAAAAAAAGGCATGCCCACCAACTCTATACTCCTCTTTGCCTTTAAGATCTTTCTATGAGGGAGAGGATCTTCCTATGTATCCTAGACTGGTTTCAAATGATCTTCTGCCTTAATCTCTTGAGTACTGGAATTACAGATGTGCACCACACCTGCTAATCTTTGTCTTTATAATCTTTATTTTCTGGTTCCCACCCATATTTATCTAATATGACCTTTTAGAATTGATCTTGCAGACTGTCCCATTAAAATGATAAAAATCATTAAAATGATTTTCTTTCTCTTTTGACAAATTCTGTCTCTTGGCTGTCTTAGTAGCTAGCTTTCTATACTGTAAAATAGGCAACTTGTGAAGAACAATAGATAGTAAAAGCTTTAAGAATTGTGTAAGGACCTGTAGAAGCAAGGCGGTGTCTCACTGTTGCTCATCTGTCTTTACTGCAGGAAAGTATGATAATTCCGTGGACGTCTATGCTTTTGGGATCCTTTTCTGGTATATCTGCTCAGGCTCTGTCAAGCTCCCTGAGGCATTTGAGAGGTGTGCTAGCAAAGATCATCTCTGGAACAATGTGCGTAGAGGTAAGAGCCATAAAACTGCTTTGTTTTAACTCCCTCCTGAGAACAGACAGCCGGACAGCACAGCAGGGCACACTTGTGCTCTGGCCACTGCACAGCATGACAACGTTAGGCAGACCATCATAGAATGCAGAAAGGACACTGTAAACCAAACCTTTGCTACTGGACATCTCTATATTGAATTATCTCAAAAATGGTTTCTGCTGCAACTTTTAGTGTTGGGTTTTCTAAGCCAGTGTTTGTTTTTGCCATTCCTGTTAGGTTATAATCTAGGTATCTGCAGTGGGAACCTGAGCTCTCTGCTCTCCCAGCTCTCTTTGATTGGCTGTATTTCCTTGCTCTCCTCTAGGGACCCGGCCAGAACGTCTTCCTGTGTTTGATGAGGAGTGCTGGCAGTTGATGGAAGCGTGTTGGGATGGTGACCCCTCTAAGAGGCCTCTCCTGGGCATCGTCCAGCCTATGCTCCAGGGCATTATGGACCGGCTTTGCAAGTGCAGTTCCGAGCAACCAAACAGAGGACTAGATGATTCTACTTGAAGACAAAAATCTTTCTCTTTATCCTGATCCTTCCTTCCCTCTCACCTTTAGGCCATGGGGAGAATCTGTCATTTGTTCATTAAGGGAGCTCCCAAGGGAATTGGTGCTTGTTGGCAACTCAAGACCTTCCTGGACCCTGAAGAATCCAGTGGCTGTTTTAGTATTCATACTGCCTCACACTATCTCTTTAGCAAAGGATTGTGTCAGATGTGTAAAAGCTGAAGAATGTGATGTTCTGGCCTCAGAACTGAAAAGGAGGCAACTGTTAGCACTGGCTATTCACTGTCTATGTTTCTAAAACAGGTGGGACACTGCAGTGCAGGGGATTAAAACTATCATTGTCATGACTTCAGCTCTAGGTGGGAACAGTTCAGTTTATCCAGTGGTAGAGACCACTTAGAAAACATGACATTAGTTTAGAACTGTATGATTAGAAGGGCAAAAACAAACCATCCCAGCCAAATATACCTTGTGGTTGCCTGGTTCTTGTTCTTTATAACCAGGATCTCGGGTTGTAAGTCAGAAGCCCCAGAAGGCAGCTGGGTGTGAAGCTGTCTGCCCTCACTACCCAGTGTTTACATTTCCAGGGCCAGGGAGCCCTGGTTTCTTCAGGGCAGGGCTAACCCAGAACAGAATGTTTGATTCTTGGGTTTTTCCCCACCTCCTACCCTTCTTTTCCCTTAAAAATGAGGGACTACTCCAGATATCATGGTAGTTGGACTTGAGTGTCTGATTAAAAATAGACTATAATTTTGTTGTTGATTTAATGGGATGTAGCCCAGGCTGGCCTTAAAAATCTCATCCTTCTGCCTCATGCTCCAAAGTGCTGAGACTGCAGGTGTGTACTGCCATGCCCAGCTTTTAACTGTGCAACTCACTCTCTTATCTCCTTCCTCAGTGCTGGGGGTCACCCCACAGCCACAGATCTGCTGGGAACTGCTCTCATGAGCTACATGCCAGCTTCATAGAGCTTTCAAAGTTTACTTTTAATACTAGGTGAGCTCTGATGAGGATGCAGCTGAGCATACTGGTCTCCTACATACTCGCAGCATACTGCATGGAAATGCCATGCAGTGCTTTCTACATGCAAACTGTAACAGACACGTGATAGGCCCAGTGTCTTTGGGTTTGTTGGCTCTTGCCTCACTTTGATAGAATGCTTAGTTTAGCTCTTAGAATTTTCACATCTACTCAACTACCCTTAGGTACTCTGATCTGAGCATTAACTTGTTGTCCTCTGGAGACAGTAGGATATACAGGAAGCCAGGTGTCAAGAAAGAAGGAATGAGCCATCTCTACTGTGTGAAACTTCAAGAGGTCTGTGTGACGGGGAGACTGCTGCCCCTTGTTCTGAACTCTAATACAGAGACTGTAGTTCTAGCACGGACACCGTATTCCTAACATTCTCTGCACATCTTAGCTCAGACTCAGACGTGGGGGTAGACTTTGTTTTCCCTGTCCAGAGTCCATTTTCAGTCTCCTGTCAGATTGCAGGTTCCTTTTTTTTTTTTAATCTCTGATTTTTAAAAAGAAGATTCCCTCCATTTTTTCTTCCCAGTGGGAGGGAGAGGAAGTGAGGAGATAAGGAGTAGTTTTGTAGTCATTCATAAAAAAGTATCTAAAAAAGTCCAAGATATTCTTGAAAGTGTCCAGCCGGGCAAGCCAAAGGCCACATGGGGGTATGTGGTGGTGGTATTTCAATGCTCAGCAGGCTGAGTATGTGAACACATGTGTCTAATTTGTGTGTATTTTACTTTATAACATTGTAAGCTAATTTTGGATTTTTTGGCATCTGTTATTATTTCAGTGATGAAATGTACTGTACTGTATATTACTTGGGAAGACACTAGGTCCTCAAAGAGGTGTGGTGGCACTTAGCACAGGGCTTGATAGGGCCAAAGTTTTGAAGATTTACCTCCAGGCTAAGGGAGGAAGAAGGGTGGCATAAAGAGTTACCTTCAAAAAAATTTCCATAGGGGCAGTTTACTGTAGCCCTTAAGTGACCACCTGGCTGCTTCTTAGGAGCTGAAAGCCTGGTTACTAATTTTGCTGTAGAATGGAGTGGCAGGCTTTCCTGCAGAGCAATCAGAAGAAATGTTGGCAGAGTCTGGCCCCTGCGCAGCTCACCTGTGCCCTTGAGCTCGCAGCAGCACAGCTGAGTCGCTTCTTGACTGAGCAGTCTTTCACTGCTTTCAGATGGACTGCTCTGGTTGTTCCCAGACCAAAGAGAGTCACCTCTGGCTCCATCCACTTTAAGGGACAGGGCTAGGCAGCCACTGGTTCAAAATATTAACACTACAGCTCAAGGAACCCGAGAAAGGGTGTATTACTACACAGTTAGAGCAGGGGCATAGTGAGCTGAGCTCTCGTCAGCTCCAAGTGCACTCGTGTTTTGGCTTGAGCTCTCAGGCAGGTTAGAGCACTCAGGGCAGGCCTAGTTCAGTGGGAAAAGTGCTTAGCACGCACAGGGCCTTGGGCTCGGTGTCCAGTACCGAAACAACACAAAGGTCCAAGGGGGTTGGAAAGTAAATGCTCTTCCCGACAGCAGTGGCACTGGTGGTGGGCTGTAGAGTGACAAGGGCACTAAGTGACACTTTATCTTTCTTGTTGTTGTTGTCTTATTTAGCACTGAAGCCCAGGGGATGGGTCAGTACAGTCACACTTAGGGAAACTGAGGCACCCTCTGATCTTGCTCTGGGGAGATGCCCTGCTTGTTTGATCTAGCTTACTGGGAGACTTCCTGAACCCATGTTGTGTCAGAATAGATTACTAGCCTTGGAAAGTGCAGAGCTGCTGAAAGTGTTCAGAACATGCATTTTGCATTTTCTGGGTCAAACAGTCCACATTTTCCTTAAAAGAAAATGAGGCTTTAATCTTCAAGGTGTTGGGGTCTGTGGGGTAGAGCTAGTGTGATATTAGAGTGGCCTTAGGGCACCTGTACTGCAGACTCCCCTAGAAGTTTCAGGTGGTACTGTTGTTCTTAAGAGTTTAACTTCATCTGCTTTATTAGCAGCACCTAGTGTGATTGACATGGTGGAGACTGTGTGAACGCCTGACAGTTGGGGTTGCTGGGAAGGCCAACTACCCCAGCAGGTTGACAAACTTAATCTGGATGACTTGCTGGGTTTTTTGTTTTATTTTTTATCTTTATGTAATATTTTATTTGTTTTAAAGAACTAATGTTTATTACAGTATTATATAAAAGTGTAACATACTAAGTGTGTAGAATAAAGTGCAATAACAAAAACTACTTTGACACAAATTTCAGCCTCTATACCCTCCTTTTTTGCGCAGTGTGGCTCTTTTTGTGGCAGTGTTACAGTGGGACCATGTTACATGTATGTATTTGTTTGTTTGTGAGACACAGCCCTAGGTTTTGTCTTCATTTGGTGTAATTTGAATGGCTGTGCCGGGTTCTGTGGAGTCTTCTGTAAACTGTTCAGATGTGGGTAGCAGGTATAATAAAGACCACATTTATGTTTCAGGGTTATCCATTTGGCTTTAGCTTTTCCTCACTCACAGGATGCTCCCAAGCCCTGCTCCCCCTCCATGACCTGCTGTCCTTCCATTTTGGGAGACTGTTGGAATACTCCCCGACTTCAGCTTTGTTGCCAGCCACACACTTCTCTCCCTTGAGCTGGTTCTACACCTGGTTTGCTGCTTTCCTTGGCAGGTATCCAGTATCATGGAGTCTCTAACACAATCCAGGTTTTACCTTCACAGCTTCATACAGTGGCCTCTCTGGGCCTCCCTGCAGAACACATACCTGGCTTCAGGAGCTTTCCTTGGCTGTCAAGGGAAACTCCACAATCTCGTTCTTTTATCTTTGACTCTAAAGCCAGAACCATGTGGCTGGCTGAAGCTGCCAAGTTCTGGTGTTTGATGGGGCTGGAACTTGGCCTCCTATTCAATTATAGTTGCATCAGCTTTTTTTTCTTTTTAAAGGTATTTATTTACTTATTATGTATACAGTGTTTTGTACTGTATGTTTGCCTTTGCCTGCATACCAGAAAAGGGCATTCAGATCTCATTATAGATGGTTGTGAGCTACCATGTGGTTCCTGGGAACTGAACTCTGGACCGCTGGAAGAGCAAGCAATGCTCTTAACCTCTGAGCTATCTCTCCAGTCCCAAGAAATTCTTATAAAAGAAAGAAACAGCAAAGTTACTATGGGTGGCCATGCACAGACTAAAGTTTCTTAGGGCCCTAGGGACAACTTGTACCTTAGTATATGCTAGAGGTAACATTTCAAGTCAATGGGAAAAAGACTATCTGATAAAACTGGTTATCAATCTGCTCCTGTAACAACAACAACAAAATAGAATGATTTATAATTAGAATACAGTTCTGGAGGCCAGAAAGCCCCAAGTCAAGGTGCACACCAATTTGTGCCTGGCAAGGGCAATTCTGCTTCATAAATGTAGCCTTGTTGCTGCAGCTTATAGAGATGATTAACACTGTGTCTTCATAATGGAAGAGTAGAAGGATAAAAAGGGACAAAGGCTGTGCCCTCTCATGCTAGAAGAGATGGAATTGCCCAGTGGTTATTGTAACAAATGCCTAGTTATAAAATGAAATGGCTGACCTCTAGGAGCTACATCTGGGTCATCTAGTAAAGAAGGGTCAAGGAGGCCGGACGGTGGTGGTGCATGCCTTTAATCTCAGTACTTGGGAGGTAGGAGCAGGCAGATCTCTGAGTTCAAGACCAGCCTGGTATACAAAGTGAGTTTCAGGAAGCCAGGCTACACAGAGAAACCCTGTTTCAGAAAAATCAAAGTGGGGGGCAGTACACAAGGTAAGACAAAACAGGCTCTACTTCAGAGAGAAAGGGCCAGGGAAGAGCAACAGAAATTCACAAAAAGAACCATGTTACACCACCTGGTCTGAAGAGGCAGGGGAAACAGAAATTGAGGGAGTCCTGATGAAAAAAGGCGGTCCTAACCGCAGGACAGACCCTTAGCCTTCAGAAGTTTCAGATCCGGCTGCAGGGCTTGCTGAAGTGCTGCCTTCTCAGTGGGATGGGTCAGCAATGAGAAGAGCTCCCCTAGTTCAGAGAGCTGTGTCAGGGCACCATCTTGAAGCAGAATCCACTGTTCAAACCTGAGCTATCCTAAGGGCCAGAGAAAAGGAACAGTCTTAAGTAATGGTGCCTTAATTAAACTTACTGTGGCCCCAAGGCAAGAGGTAGCCCTGGGAAACAGCCGTGGAAAACAGGAGGGCTGGGCACCGGCCAGCTGAAAAGTCCAACTGGCATGGGACTGAAGCAGTGAAGTGTATAAAGAAATGTGCCCTTGCCCTGGGTCTGTGGATGAAGACCTCATGCGCTCAGAATAACAGCAGTGGTCAGCAGGTGGATCATCCTTTGGCTTTCCCTGTAGAGTGAGAACTGAAACTCCCACAGACCACTTGGTATCTACAGCTACCTCCCTTTAGCAGGGTGATTAATGCTTGGAGGGCTCTGAGAGTATGGAGGTAAGTTCACTAGCACAGAACTCAGTGTGTGGTTAATTCTGCGAATGCCAGCACAATAGGGAGAACTCCCAGCTAGAATACTAGCCACATATGACCTGGAGAGTTTGGGAAGTGAGAAAACCTATCTGGTCCAAAGATGAAAAAGCTAAGTGTGTCCAGCAGAGGCCCCCTAGTATACAAAGAACTACAGACAGCGATGGTGGCCATTGCATACATATTCCATGTGTACACCCATAAATCCCAGGGAAGATGAGAGTCTATAAGTTGCTTCTCCATACATAGATTTTGGCAGACTTCAATATTCAAGACCCCGCTGGAAAGAAGCTAACCCAACACTCCATCGTTTTTAACTTTCTTTCCTTTTACTGGGGGGTACCCCTTCTTTCTCTTACTGTGCTCTTCTAAGTAAGGTATGTTTTTGGTTTTCCTTCATGCATTTACCTCATTTTAATTACATATTTTTCTTATTGTTTGGCAATCTTCTTTCATTTTCCCCCACAATTTCCCTTTTTTTCTGTCTACTACACTCTTAGTAGTATTTTGACTTTATTTTATTGCTTTTAAAAACCTTTATCTTTTAACTTTTTTATCCCACTTCTTATGTTTATCTAATTTTGGTTACAAATTTTTTCTTCCTTGGGAAACCTTGTATTCCTTTTTTAAATTTCTTGATCTTTTCTCTTCCCCTTCATAATATTCTTCACCATCCTCCTCTTGTTTTTCCTGTCTTTTAAGATGATTTAAATTTTCTCATTTTATTATGTATATGGGTGTTTTGCTTGCATGTATGGTCTGTGTATCACATGAGTTCAGGGCCCATGGAGGACAGAAGAGGGTGCTGGGTCCCCTGACAGTGGAGTTATTGATGGTTGTGAGCTGCCATGTGGGTGCCAGGAATTGAACCAGGGTCCTCTGGAAGAGCAACCAGTGCTCTTAACCACTGAAAATCTCTGCAGCCCCTGCTTTTTCCTTATTTGACATTGCTTTTCCTCTCTTCTTCACTTCCCCTTCCCCTTTACTTGATCTCATTCATTTATTATTTCTACATGTACACTAATTTTTCACTCACTAGTACACTCTACATTAATTTTACCATGTTCTGTTTCATGGCTATTGGTGAGGTATTACTGGGTTGCAACGGATTTTAAGTGCAGTCCTCTATTTTGTGTGGTTTGATGTTGTTACAGCAATTTGTTTTCTCCTCTCTAAGTGGTACTAAGCATTGAATACCCCCTCCCAGAGTAGTTTGCTCACTAAAAAGATTCCCCAAGTACATCAGGGGAACTAAGCACCACGGATAGGCTAAGCAACCAGCGTGGTACAATTAATAGACACTAGAGCTGGGTGTGAATTTAAGGAGACATGAGAAGAGTGCAAGAGAACAAAGTAGATTGGGAGTCACAGAGATTTAGATAAGAATGAAAATTTGACTAGGAGACTAGAGTAAGTGAGCCACAAAAACAGGATGTATATTTTTGAGAATGGGGTACTTGAAATTGAGATCTCAATGGTGGTGCAGGTTTTCGTTTGTTTGTTTTTTGGTGGCCACAGCATTATGTCCCTGCAAGTGAGAGGCTGGAATGCAATAAAGTGCAATCAAAGAGGTCACTGGAGGGGAGAAGGCAAGAAGCCAGGGAGTCAAGGTGATGTAATAAACTGCCGGATTGTTGAGGTCACCAAGATGGTGACAGGAACAGAGCCAAAAGGAAGACGAATGAGGCCTGAACATCGCGAAGAGCAGAGGAAAGACTCGATGCCAGCAGCGAGGAGGAAGAGGGGTAGTGCCACTTGGTGGCAGTGCTTTTAAAGGACAGGGATTTCTTTTCTTAGGAAGGGGGAGAAGAAATGGTTCGATAGAGGCTTTGGTAGGAGCCATCACAGCTATATATATATACACCTTAGGAAGGGAGAGCATGTCTTTTCCCAGGGAGACAAGAACAATGTGCACTCCAGGTATGACAATGATGAGAGACCAAAAACCAAGTTACTTAAGTCCAGCTTGGTGAAGAGACAAGTTTATTGGGAACACTTACCAGAAGCGTGGGTGAGTTGAAGGCCACTGCATCACCAGAAAGCCCATTTAGGCACAGTTGATGACAAAGAACACCCCATCACTGGAGAACTGAACAACTTGCAGCCAGCCCCACTGAACAGCCTCCTCTCCCCCAGCAATCATCTGTGGCTTATATAACCCTGAAAACCTTGTCAATTTCTGAGTTTTCCGAGCCTTAGACATTTCCATGGCCTTCAAGGTTACCTCAAATTCAGAGATTCATCCACCTGTCTTTCCTGGGATCTGGGAGCAAAGGGGTGCACCGCCATGCCTGGAAGCTTGCTGAGTCTTAGAAGCCTTTCCCTCTAGGGGGGAGTTCAGAGGAAGTGGCTATCCAACAGAAGCTGAGAACTCAATTCTACTCTAGTTTAAAATCTAGGATTAGGGGTGATGGGTGATGGCTCAGAGTATGAAGGCACCTGTCCAAGCCAGATGACCTGAGTTCAATTCTTAGGACCCATGTAGTAGAAACAGAGCTGACTCCTTCCCCAAGATTGTCCTCTGATCTCCACAGGTATGCCATAGACACATTACCTACACACACAATAAGTAAGTAAATAAATAAATAAAATATAAAAAATTCAATCTACAAATGAGGCTAGAGCATCAATAGGACACTTTGCCTAGCATGCACAATGCCTTGTGTTTTGCTGCAGTGAAAACAGATGTCCATGTTAAGAGGAATGCTAGGGTTAAAGTTCCTGCAACCAGGAACACTGAAGGAGGTAGAAAACAGAGCTTTGCAGCTGGGTATGAGTCAGCCAAGCTGACCAGATAAGAGGAAGGACAGGGATTCTGAGAAAAAGGAGGTCAGTGTCAGCAGGCTGGCTGGCTCCCACTCCCATGGAAGCCCCTCCCCCACCATCTGCAAGCTACTTCTGCACTCTCATAGATTCTCATCTCCAGTACAGCTAGTTCTAACAGATGACCCCTCTACCTATTCCAGAAAGGAGACTGGCCCAGACCACCCCACAGACAAGGAGCTGGATACGAGGTAACCAGAGATGACTGCAGCTACAACTCGGTAGCTGTGATGGGACTTCGCTCCCTGCCATGATAAAAACTACATGCTGTCCACAAAAGTATGAGACCAAGAGACCACAGTCTAATAAATGGCTGGCAGACCCCACCAAGGTCTGAGGTCCATAATACCCACAAGGTTGAGGTCTAATGAGTAGTGACCAGCAGATAACCAAGGTTAACAGCTAACAAAGAAGAGTCAAAATACCCAGGACAGCTGAGAGGCAAAGATGTGTTTCCTCCTGCTAGACAAGAGAGATGGACATCAGGAAGGAAGGTGAGCCTCATTCCATCGGTCTGGAAAAAGGATCTCAGGATACTCAGGCTTATTTCTTGTAATTGAAATTATATTAAGGGAAATTTTTCAAGAGAGAAAAAATTGATCCAGTATGAGAGGAGAGGGTAAACTTAATGCTGACTCATTGCTACCTGGGATTCTGACTGTAATTGTCTAGTTGGTCCCTAGCAAGAGAGCAAAGAGGTAGGAATAGTTCAAGATGATGAAAGTCCCAAAGATGGAGTAGTTTCTAGGAGTGGGGTGATGCCTGAGAAAGCTAGACATGGAAAATCTGAGCACATGGAAACTTTGTGTCTATTTTTCCTTTCCCTTTCTAAGATGTCTTGCCTCTCCCCTCCATTCTACCTCTTTCCTTCCTTCTTCCTCTCCTCTCCTCTCCTTCCCTGATACCTTTTTAAGTTTATTTTTTGAGGAAGCATCTTAGGTCCTCCTGTTTCAGTCACCCAAATGCTGGGATTGAAGCTTGCACCATGCCTCCCTTGGGTTGTCTTTAAAAGCTTTAACATTTGCCAGGGCTAGTAGTTCTTTTTTTTTTTTTTAACTATGAATGAATTAGCTTTGCAAGTATACAATAGAAAAAAAGTTTTCCTTATATTTCTAAAGCTTGTGGAAAAGCTGTACAAAGTGTTTCTTTTCGTTTTTGTAATGCTGAGGATTGAACCTACGGTCTCACACATACTTGCTAGGCGGAGGGTTCTATGGAGGAGCTGCATTCTCATCCCCAAAGTGGGGGGGTCACACCTTCTAGACCAGGCTACCCTCAGACTTACTAGTTTGAAGTCTAAGGCCTTTATTGGTCTCTTGAGTACTGGGTTTCAGCTGTGCATGGCTACATCTAGTGGAAGGTAGTGTTTACAATTATTTTATTTTCATACATTTGCTGTCACTTTTTAATGACAGGTTTACTTTAAAAAAACTGAATAATGTGAGAGATGAGGGCTTCTTACTGGTAAGAAGTTTTGTCATCCATTTATAATATATTCTTTCTTTATTAGGATTAGCAGAGCATGTTTCCAACAAGTAATTGGAGTAAAGCATAAATAGTATTGGAGACAGCAACGGCTGATAAACCAAATCACTGCTGGCCACTTCATGCATAATCTGTGACCACAACGAGCTCCTGGGGTCCCCACAAAGAAATCTGCTTTTGTTTACAAATAAACACAAAAGCTAGAACATATTATAGATTTTTGAGATCATATCAACATAAAATATCCTGCAGATATCTTCTGCAGAATGAATAAGAATGAAAAATTCAAGCTCCCTGCTTTTCAAAAATTTTCACTGTTCAATTATATGGCAACTACAGATACTACTGCAAGGAATAACCGTGCATGTGGCGTGTGTGTGTGCATGCGTGTATGTGTGCCCGCGTGTGTGCATGTGTGCAAACATCCTTCCATCATCGGCCATGTATTTTCAAGTGAATGGCATCTATACCTATGTACTTTTCTTCTCTTCTCAATTTTCTTCTCTCCAGGGAATTCAGAGCTGTGCTGTAACTGTCCTTGTTTCCTCTCTCTAACAACATCGACTCTATAATTCTACTAACAGGAAACATGGCCTGCAATTGCATGCCACTTCTGAGAGTGACTTTAATCCCTGTCTCAGGCCGTCCGCGGCCGTCTGCTGTAGTTCTCCACAGTGACTATATGCTGGAATCACATAGGAGCTTTCAAATACGCTCATGTTATCTAAGCCTGCTGCCCAGAGGATTTCATGGTTGACCGTGAAGCAGAAGTGTTACAGACAGAGATTCCCCCAACTCCTATCTTCCCCAATGGTGCTTCAGGATCAACCCCAAGTGAACTATACTCCAGTTCAGAATTTCTGATTTTTAATTTGGAAGAGAGGTAAATACTAGCTGGCCTAATGCATGGAGGACATAAAATATCTTTTTGTTTGTTTGTTTGTTTTTGTTTTTTCAAGACAGGGTTTCTCTGTGTTGCTTTGGAGCCTGTCCTGGAACTAACTCTTATAGAACAGCCTGGCCTTGAACTCACAGAGATCCGCCTGCCTCTGCTTCCCGAGTGCTGGGATTAAAGGTGTGCACTGCCACCACCACCCGATCATAAAATATCTTAATGAGAGGGAAATTCAGCCTGGCTAAGAACCAAGTTCTTTTTTTCACAAAATCACAATAACAGGTGCAAACTGCTCCAGGCCCCTTCAGCACAGAAATTCAGATACCCCATTCTGGCAGTTAATAGTATTAATAAACTCTAACTAACCCTCACAAAGCACAGCCCACCAATACAGTTTTTCATCAAAGTAGAATACAATGAATTACAAGACATTCAATGTATAGAATACTATGAAACAAAAACACTGCTAATTCATTATGAGGGATAATCACATATATGCTAGATCCCTGATTTAGAGATTTTAAAATATAAAAGTATGCATATTATAAAATTGACAAAACACAGCACATCTTTAGCCTGGACTTCTTTGAAGTCTATGCTTTATGGTCTGTGGCCTTCTCATATACTTCTTAAACCCAGTGTCTCTGAAGCTGTGCTCATCCATCTACCTTGTCCAAGCTATTTCTTTTGGTGTCCTATGCACTAGAAAATGGAGTCCCCAAAATCAAGACACAGCTTATGTCAGACATATTACCTCCCTTATCTCCCACATACAAAACCTTTCCTATTCTACTGTTTCCAATTCTTTCTCCTAACCTCTCTCAAACTCATTGCTTGTTTTCCTCTACTATAGATGTGATTTGAATCATCCTCATCTTTCCACAGGATCACTGCAATAAACTTGTGGAGAGTTTTCAGCCCTAAGTGAATATCTATTGACCAGTGTTCTTAAGAGTTTTATTTTTAGGGCTACGCTATAGCTTGTGGGTAGGGCCTGTGGGTAAGGCTCTAGGTTCAGTCACCAGCACCAGAAAACACAACACACACACACACACACACACACACACACACACACACAAACAGCCCTTGAAATTTTCTTTCCTTCTTTCCTCTCACACCAGGACCACTATATAGCCCAGGTTCCTGAGTGCTGAGGTCACGGGTATGTGCTACAGAGCTGGGTAGGAGTCGTCTTTCTTTCTTCCTCCTTTCTTCCTTTATTTGGTCTTTCGAGACAGGCTTTCTCTGTGTAACAGTCCTGGCTGTCCTGAAACTCACTCTACAGACCAGGCTGGCCTCGAACTCACTGGGATCTGCCTGTCTCTGCCTCTCGAGTGCTGGGATTAAAGGCTTGCCATCACCACTTCCCGAAAGGAGTTTCTTTCTTTCCCTCCCACCTCTGGTTTGTTTGTTTGTTTGTTTGTTTATTTATTTATTTATTTATTTATTTAATTCTGTCTGTTGCATGTACGCCTTCACACTGCACCAGAAGAGGGCACCAGGTCTCATTATAGATGGTTGTGAGCCACAATGTGGTTGCTGGGAATTGAGTTCAGGACCCCTGGAAGAGCCGTCCATTCTCTTAACCTCTGAGCCACCTCTCCAGTCCCAGGAGTTTTATTTCTTAAATATCAATTTGATCATATTATTTCTTCCTTGAAAATTTTACAAAATGCATGTCTCATTTAAAAAATTGGCAAAAGACACCAAACAACTGCCTCACAAAAGAAAAAAAATAAAGATGTACACATATAAAAAGTTCATCACTATTACTAAACATGTGAAACAATCATTTTTTTCCCCACTTATCCACAGTGGGTGTAGCTGAAGAGACTTGATAATAAGTCATTGTGCGGGATGCAGAATGAACATCTACAGACTATTTCTGGTAAGTATAGTTTTGGGTAGCATTTTGGGAAAACCGAATATGCAAAGGAGTGAAAATTGTCTAATATCTCTGAGACTCAATTACTGTTATTGAGTTAAATGGCTACAAGAAATTGACATATTTAGGACAAGGTAATTGGTAAATAATGGCTGTCACCTGCTATTTTAGGTGCTTGTATGCTAACCCATTCAATCCTCATAATCCTGTAAGTAGTAGTATTATTACTCCCATTTTACTCACAAGGAACCGGAGGCACAGAGGATTAAATACCTGTAAGGGGTGGAGTCAGGAGGACCTCTAGATTACTGCCATTATATCGACATAGGGGAACCTAGCTTACCTCCTTTTTAGTGCAGGAGGCCTTTGCCATTCTTTGCTTTTGTTTTTGTGAATGCCCACCACATCTAGAGTAGGATAAACACTTCCTGTCCCACGCCCATTATTTACCATAAGCTGGTCTTCTCTGATTGCTCTGTGTCAAGTCTGACAACTGGGGAACTCAGGCCATCTCTCTCTTGACAATTCTTTTACCGTGTCCTAATCGACGTTGGGTACACAGTAAAATCGTAGGAAAAGACCTAACAAATGCTATCGTACTTTTTGCCGTGGCGTATGACATACATTTTAGAGACGTGAAATAATCTTCACGAAATTAAGTCAGATACATGGTAACTATAGGGTGAGGCAAGCCAGCGTGCTCTGACCACATCAAGGAGCTCCAACATTCAAACACTAGGGGCCGACCTTTCCCGCTTTCCTGCCTTAGAAAGACTCAACCGGAACCTTTCTTGCGGAGTCACAAGCAGCCGCCGGGACAACCTAAGGAACACACAGCACAGTAAGCGTTAGTGGGTTAGAGATCTGCCTGAAATCTCTTGCTTGCTTACATGGTCCCGGAGAGAAAAGCCTTGCGTTCTTGCACTTTTTGGAGTTCTGACCGACGATGACATTTTTCTATTTCAAAAATGTTTTAATTGGTTGATTCCAAAAAGCGTTTAATTTTTTTTTTAAAATTAGGGATAAATGTAGACAGCTACGTAAAACGAACAAGGAAAGCGGGGGAGGAAAGCGGAAGCCGCGGGGCCTTCTAAATCCGAAAGTCTCCGGAGCTTGCGCCAGGCTCTTCGCGGCGCCCCCCACTTAGACGCGGGGCTTCTGAGCGGGTGGGGGAGAAAGAACTGTTGCCAGTGCGGAGACCAGGCGGCCAGCGTCCGCAGGGATGAACCTCGAGTTGCTGGGTGAGGAGGGCTGTGGCTGCGGGTTAGCTAGCCCTTTGGTACTGGAAAGGAGGGAACCCGGGCGGGAAGGATCGCAGGCTGCAACCTTAGGGACACTCTTCTTAGATGATTCATTGAATGCTCATGGTGTGGAGTTGCAGTAGCAGGAGGAAATCCAGCTACTGTCCGGGAAGAATGCATTTCCTTTCCGAAGCCGCTTTCAGATCAGTTGTGGAGTCATAGGCGCACTTTTTGACTGAGCTGTGATTTCGAGGATCGCAGGTGCTGAAGTAACAGAGCAGGCAGGACCAGAGATTTTGGAGATGCAGTCTGAGGCAGAGTGATCTAGGGTGAAATTGTGAAGACCTGTCACGGGATCGGGTACCTAGATAGAGTAACTCTTACTAGAAATGTGTTATTTAATCAGATTTTTTTTTTAAAGTAAGAGTGTTGTGACTGGGCACTAAGTGTCATAGTTGGCACATAGAATCTGGTTATCTTGACTTCCAGTTTAAGGTCCTTAACCGTAGGGAGGTGTGGATTACCGAAGTGGGAACTACACAAGGAGCTGTCTTATTCTCGCTGTGTCTTTAAGTCATTGACTCCAAACTCCTTGTCCACATTGGTATTTTCTTGTGGCCTTCTATGAGGTAGTTTAAACATTGCAGCTTGGTGACGTCTGTTTTCAAGAGCTCCTACGTGACTTGGCTGCCCTTAATGGTTGTGTGTGTGTGTGTATACATATACATATACATACACACACATATTTTGAGAAGGGACAGAGGTTTACAGAGATCGCTTTTAAAGTGTTCTTTGTCTTCAGGTAGCTTTTTGGAGTGTGCATGCATGCATGTGGATATAATGCTGACAGACTAAGTATGAAAATATGTGGAAGATGTGTCTGAAATAAGCCATCAGTGAGAGTTTTTAATTTATTATTTTATGTGTATGGGCATTTTGTCTGTATGTATGTCTGTGCACCAGTGGAGTGCCTGGTGCCCACAGAGGCCAGAAGAGAGAACTAGAGCCCCTGGAACTGGAATTACAGTTGGTAGTGAGCTACCATGTGGGTGCTGGGAAGCAAACTTGGAACTTTTAGAAAAGCAGCCAGTGCTCTTAACCTCTGAGCCATTTCTCCAGCATCCCCAGTGAGAGACTTTTTTTCTGCTTGGCCAAAATATGTATATTGTGAGAAAGAGATGATCGAGAGTTTGGACTGGTACTATTTTGTGGAGGCTCAAGGGCAACAGGTTGGACAATTTGCTTTGTAAGGAAGGTAGGGCAGATCCACTGACAGCTCAGTTGGAGCACAGACTTCTAAGTTTTATCTGACAGTAATGTGTAGTTGAAACAATATAACACTAATTTGGAAGCTTCAGTGTATGAGTGATAAGGAATGTGGGAGCTAGGACATGGAAAGAAAAAATGAAGAGGCAGGGTTGGCAGAATTTGAGTATGGTGCTCATGAGAAGATGAACCAAAATAATAATAATAATAATAATGACACTACCGGTAAGATGGAAGGGCATTTGAGAGAGAGCTTGGATATGTTGATTCATAAGGGGGAAACTTAGGAATATTTAGCATATGTGACGATTAAAAAGAGGTCTGGGTCTCCAAAAGATAAACATCTCTGTAGAAATGACTGAGTCTTACCGTGAGAAAGTTACTGATTGTATATAAGAGGAGAAAGAAACAGAAGTGATGTGATTGTGGGGACACTGTGAAGGACATCTGGTCAGATAAGGAAATGAAGGAAGGATAATAGGTCGTGGGATGTGGCCACTCAGGTGGATCCTAGACTGGAGACTAATTTTACTTCTGTGACCATCTGACCACTTTTTGAGACGTTGCTGTGTAACAGGCGGCCTATGCTGGAGATGCAGAATGACTAGGAGGACAGCCTCTCTTCTGTCCCGGGCATGTGGATTTAGGAAGTGCCACTTCACCAGCCCAAGATAGTTTTTCAAACTCATTTTTTTCTATAAGTCATATTAAGAGATATTTTGTTTTTAACAATTAATTTTAAACTTTTCCTTCCTCTTTCTTTCTTTCTTTCTTTCTTTCTTTCTTTCTTTCTTTCTTTCTTTCTTTTTCATTGGTTTTGAGACAGGGTTTCTCTGTGTAACAGTCCTAGCTGTCCTGGAACTAGCTCTTGCAGACCTGGCTGACCTTGAACTCACAGAGACTCTGCCTCTGCCTCCCTAGTGCTGGTATTAAAGGCATGCACCACCACTGCCGGACTAATTTTAAACTTTTTTATTTAGTGTGGGGGTGGTGGTGAGGGTGCATGCAGCAACACATATGCAGATCAGAAGACAGCATTGGGCAGTCATTTCTCTCCTTTCACCAAGTGGGAAGTTCTAGAGGTCTAACTCAGCTCCTTAGACTTGACAGCAATTGTCCTTAGCCATCTCACTGGCCCAGGGAATAAACGATCACAACCGCTATGTATATACATGTGTAATTAGAATATTTTTGGCATGGGTGTGTCTGTGTGATGTATGCCTGTGTTTGTTGTGAGTGCATGTGTGTGGGTCAGAGAAGTCGTGTATACAGAGGAGTCATGTGACTTCCTTTGTCATTCTCTGTCCTTTAGCTTTGAGGCACAGTCTTTTCTATCAGTGCGGAGCTCATGGTTTTCAACTGAACTGTGACCCACATATCCCCCTTCAGTGCTTGAGTTACAAGCATGTGTAGGACTGTGCTGGACTTCGTGGGTTCCGGGATCTGAACTCCAGGCCTCATGCTTTACAGCAAGTGCTTTTAACCACTGAGCCATCTCTTGGGCTCTAGAGCTTTTGAAATTATACTTTATTCCTTGGTTTATTATTCTCTGATATTTCCTGCACTAATTTATTGAAATCCTGTCCTAATGGACTATGATGATTTATTCATTTGGAGGTAGGTTAAATTATACCAGCTGAAAACAAAATAAGATGCTGCTTTTTGTCCTGGATAAAAATACAGCCAGGAGAAGAGAAACAAGTAACTGTGTAATACAAAGCTACAGTATCTTAGTACACTGTGGGGAATCCATAGGAAACAATACAGCTAGTTCTGTACTGTTGGTGGGATTGATGTAAAATTTGGGGAAGTTTTACAGAGGTACTGTTCAACTGAAAATACTGAGATGGAGATGCCAAACCAAGCAACCAACTAAAAGCCAGAACCAGGAGCTTTCTGTAGGGTTACTTTCCAGTGGAGAAAACTATAGAAGCAAATGTTCTTAGGCATGAATGAGTGCGGGTGCAGGAAATGGTGTGTTTTGCAGCTGGTACTCGGCATGGTTAATTGAAGCTCTGGCACAGATGCTGATCATACAAGACAAAAGACAAAATGAAAAGTGCTGGCCAGAGCCAAGCTGAGATTGCTTTTCAAGATTATATGTTGCATGAGGAGGAGCGGGCTGTATCCCACTGCCCAGATCCCGGCCACTGGCCTGCTTTTGGTCCCGGCTAGTTTATACCTGAAATAATTACACAGAAACTGTATTCATTTAAACTCTGCCTGGCCCATTAGTCCTAGCCTCTTCTTGGACAACTCTTATATCTTGATTCAGCCTGTTTCTAATAATCTGTATTCACCACGAGGATGTGGCTTACCGGCATGAGTCTAACCAGTGTCCATCTTGGGCCTGAGAAGCATGGTGTCTGCCACACTTCCCTTCCTCCCAGCATTCCATCCTGTCTACTCCGCCTACCTGATTTCTGCCCTATCAAAAGGCCAAGGCAGTTTTCTTTATTCAACCAATGAAAGCAATACAAATGAAGAAACACCTCCTACACCAATTATACTTAACGTTTTGTTAATCTTGTCCAGCAGAGAAGGGTTTTTTTTTAAAGATTTATTTATTTATTATGTATACAGCATTCTGCCTGCTTGTATGCCTGCACACCAGAAGAGGGCACCAGACCTCATCACAGATGGTTGTGAGCCACCATGTGGTTGCTGGGAATTGAACTCAGGACCTCTGGAAGAGCAGCCAGTGCTCCCAACCTCTGAGCCATCTCTCCAGCCCCCCAGAGAAGGGTTTTAATAAGTGAGTGAGTGCTGTTCTGAAGTTGTGGTGGAAAAAGTTAGACCTGCAGGTTGTCTGAAGGGTTGACTGAGGCAGGCAAGAGTAGGCCAGTTCTTACCTGCGGGACTAGCTCTCTTCATCTATAGTATTGAAGTGTGGATGTGACTGTTTAGTAGTAGACTTAATGCTGCCTCAGTCTCCTGAGTGCTAGGATTACATAAAGGTATTCGTAACAATGCCTTTCTTGATGATTTTTAAATGTTTGTTTTTTGATTAACTATTTTGTGTGTATATGGTGTGGATATCTATTTGTGTGTGTCCATTTTGTGCAGGTGCATGTGTTTGTTTATATGTGGAGAGGCCAGAAGCTGATGTTGGGTGTATTCCTCTTCCTGTCTTCAGATGGGGTCTGCCACTGAACCCAGAGGTCTCTGATTGGCTAGAGTGTCTGACCAGTGAGCTCTAGGGCATCTGTCTGTCCTGTTCCCCTGCACATTCCCTGGCCTTTGCCCTTTACATGGGTTTTGAGGCTCTGGAGTCTATCTCTAGCCAAATGATTTTTAAATTTTTACATTAAAAATACATGCGTGTTTATGTGTGGTGTATGTGGAGGTCAGAGAATAACCTGTGGGTGTTGGTTCTACTTTATGGGTCCTGGGGATTAAACTCAGGACTACAGGCTTGGCTCTCAGTGCCTTTACCTGCTCAGCCATCTTCCTGAGCCTGACTTTTGTTTTTAGTATTTAAATGAGTACGCGTGTTTGTTTACTTCTCAGCCATGTGAATATATCTGATGATTGGGAAGATGCACTAGCTGGATTGGTAAATGAAACAAACATGTCACCTTGTAATATGTATAGTATTTTATTTAAAAAACTTTGAGCAAATGTTTATGTGAACATCTTATGTATGTATGCATGTGTGTATGCACCAAGATGTGCTTGCCATGGTGCTTTTGTGGAAATCAGGGGACTCCCAGGAGTTGATTTTTCCCTTCTGTGGGTTCCGGTGATTGAGCTTGGTGTCCAGGCTTGCCTGGCAAGTGCTTTTATTCCCCCCACCCCAGCCATCTTGCTGGCCCCTGGCTCCTCACTCCCCCTTTTCAGGTGGGTGCTATGGATACAAACTCAAATGTTCAGTGCCTCCTGTCAAGCACTGTAGCCTTTGAGCCAGCTCTCCAGGCCCAGATATGCATTTCTATGTAACACTTGTTCTATTTCAGTAACTTTAGAAACAATTTTCAGAAATACTACTCCTGATATATTTCAGCATTTGCTTTCAGTCCCTTTCATAATTGAATGTGTTACAAGTGGTTCTTTGGTTTTGTAAGATAGGACTCCTGGTTATAGTTACAGTTTTCCTTAGTTATTATAAAAGATAAAGTAGATAAAATATGGTAACTGTAGTTCTTACTTGATAACTGTTTTGTATGTAATGTTACTATGTCAAAGTTAAAGCCTTTTTTGTTTAAACAAAAGGGGAAATGATGTAGAAGGGTTTTCTGTATTTGTGTGTTGCTTTCATTGGTTGAATAAAGAGACTGCCTTGGCCTTTTGATAGGGCAGCCCTTTGGTGGGTGGAGGAGACAGAACAAAATTCCGGAATAGAGAAGAGTCAGGGAGAGCCGCCCACCATGAGGCTCCCAGGTCAAACCGCTGAATCTTTCCTGGTAAGCCACGACTCATGGTGACACACAGATTATTAGAAATGGGTTAAACAAATATGTGAGAGTTAGCCAATAAGAGGCTAGAGCTAATGGGCCAGGCAGTATTTCAGTAAATACAGTTTCTGTGTAATTATTTCGGGCATAAACTAACCAGGTGCCGGGAACACAGCCCTCTCCTCCCTACTACATCCTGGATAGGCAGTGAGGACAGTTGGTGACTCTGCATTCTAGAGGCTCACAGACTGTTCCAAACTCACAGTTTTATATTCTACTGCTGGAGAACTAGACTTATGGCTCCAGATTTGTGGAGCTAGAGTCTTGTTGCTTAGAAGCTTAAGCGGGAGCTTATGGCTCTAGGCTCAACCTGCCAGCACAGCAGCACACAATGGCTTCTGGGCTGCGCCCTTGGCTCTCTCGACTCTAGCCGCTAGGGCTGGTGTTCTGTACTCTGTAGTCTGTCTGCCCTCTCAGGACACCTCCAAGCTGCACCAGGTGAGTATTACAACTCAAGAGTTAGGATCCCTGACTTTCCACTCCTTGGGGTTTTTGAAAACAAACAAACATGAGTGAGAGGAATCTTGCATTTTGACAAATGTCTTTAGTGTTCACCTAAATAGAAGTTGGTTGGATTCATATCTGCTTCCGTACTCATCAGCTTTGGAATACTTTCCTGTATGCTCATGAAAGTACAAGAGTTTGAGAAAGATATGTCACCTGCCTGTGGTGACGAGTAGTGTGACCTCATGGAGGCCTGAAAAGGTGTCAGCCCCTCCCACTTGACCAGTGAGCTGTGTACTGTTCGTGGACTGCGGGTCCTTGTGTGTGATGTGTATGTCATCCACTTTCTTTCTTTGCCTTCTTGCAGAGTCCTTTGGGCAGAACTATCCAGAGGTGAGTTTAGTTTTGTTGTTAATGTGTGGTAAATAGTAATTGCCTTTTATTTGATGATTAAGTAATTAAATGTGACACACACATACATATATTTTTTATACAGTGTTTTGCCTGCATGTATTCCTGCAGGCCAGAAAGAGGGCACCAGCTCTCATTACAGATGGTTGTGAGCCACCATGTGGTTGCTGGGAATTGAACTCAGGACCTTTGGAAGAGCAGGCACTGCTCTTAACCACTGAGCCATCCCTTCAGCCATCCAGCGGTGACACATGCCTTTAATCCCAGCACTCTAGGAGGCGGAGGCAGGTGGATCTCTGTGAGTTCAAGGCCAACCTGGTCTACAAGAGCTAGTTCCAGTACAGGCTCTAAAGTTACAGAGAAACGCTGTCTCGAAAAAAAACAAACAAAATATGAAATGTTTAACTTTGAACAACAGGTAATATGCAATTTTGGCCGAAAAATCTCAGTAATTTTTTTAAATCTTAAGGTTCTTTCTTTTGTTTTTGTTTTTTTTTTGCTTTCCTGAGACAGGGTTTCTCTGTAGCTTTGGACCCACCCTGTCCTGGAACTTGCTCTATAGACCAGCCTGGCCTTGAACTCACAGAGATCCAACTGCCTCTGCCTCCTGACTGCTGGGATTAAACGCGTGTGCCACCACTGCCTGGCGTTTTTTTGTTTGTTTTTTTTGTTTTTGTTTTGAGACAAGGTTTCACTATGTAGTTATGGCTTTCCTGGAACTTACTTTATAGACCAGGCTGTCCTCAAACTCAGCAATCTGCCTGCCTCTGCCTCCCGAATACTGGTAGTAAAGGTATGCAGCACCACTGTCCAACAAGGTTCACTTTTTTTTTTTTAACTAAAAGAAAAAAATACTCACAACTTTAATTAAAGGGCTTTTTTAAACAAATACTTCCATCATTTGTACAGTAACTTTTTTGTGTACTTTACAAGTTTTGATGAATGTATTTATGTAGTAATAATGACCACTATGTGTAATTAGCATTTGTAACATTTCCTGTGCTTCATTGTGGTTACTTTTTAAAGCTTGACACTGATATAAAATAATGTAATTTTTTTAATGTCAGTCACACAGGCTGTTCATAGAGTTTACATTTTCCTGTAATCAAAGAACTCTTCTAGTTACTTCTGTAATACTTTGCTCATTGACCTTGAGAAAGTTTGTGTGAGAGACTGATCATCACTATTTCCAAAAGGTTTTGGTTAGCTCTTATAATTATTTGTTTATTTTTGAAATCAATTTAAAAGGTTTAAGCACACTTGCAGAGAACATTTTTACACGCATTGTCTTTTATGACAGCCTTTGTGTGTGTTTTTGCATTTGTCTTGTAGGAAGCTGATGGAACTTTGGACTGCATCAGCATGGCCCTGACATGCACCTTTAACAGGTGGGGCACACTGCTTGCAGTTGGCTGTAACGATGGCCGAATTGTTATTTGGGATTTCTTGACAAGAGGCATTGCTAAAATAATTAGTGCACACATCCATCCAGTCTGTTCTTTGTGGTAAGGAATTTTGATTTTATTTACTTTATTTTTTGTGGTATTGAAGATTGAACCCAGGACCGCATACATTCTGGGCAAACACTTTAAATAAATTTAAATAAATTCCTCAGACCCATGATTTTTTTTTTCTTTTTTTAAATGCGTATAGGTATGTTTGCATGTGTGTGGCCTCATGTATATGTGTATGCATATGCATATGGAGGCCCAGGGTTAATTGCAGGTATTGTAGATCTGGTAGGAAAGGCACCCCCGTCTTTCTGTGTTCAGACTTGAACTTAGTCCCTCATAGTTAAATCCTTAGCTAATTTTTGCCATCATTTGTCCCCAGAGTCTAGGAAATGCATTTGCCTCATTTCTGATACAAATGATTATGAATATTTTCGGAATACTCCTTATATGCCAGGCATTGGATTAAGAACTTTATATATATATATTAACTCTAATTCTTTCAGTAGTCCTCTATTAGTAAAGACTTTATCCTTCTTATCATAAGGGAGGAAGCCCAGAAAAACTGTACACTTCTCTAAGATCACACAGCTAGAAGGTTAAGTAATGTCTAGGTTGTGAGCTTCTATTCTTCTTGCATTGGCTGCTAAGTTCTTCAATAGCAAGCATTTTTCATTTCATATTTGGGTTCATATTAGTTTGTTTTTCCTTTATGTTCCTTCTATATTTCCTTTCTCTGATTCCTGCCTTGTGTGGGTTACTTGAACAAATATAGGGTTTTATATTGATTTAAGTTAGTGTTTCTTTGGTTACTAGATACAGTGTTACACACCTGATTAACCACAGTCTAAAATAACCCAGGGTTGACTTGCAACAGTTCAGATAAGGTATAGAGCCCTTGCCATCTTTCCCTTTTCCTTTGTATAAAATGTAATTCTCTTACACATTTCCTCTACATACATTGTAACCAGCACAAAACAAACCTATAGAGTTCTAAGATTCCATTTTATCCTTTTCTTTCCATTTAGAGAACTTGGTTTAGAGCCTCTTTGTTACTGGGTTTTTTTTTGTGTGTGTGTGTGGTTTTTTTTGTTTTTTTTTTTTTTTGAGACAAGGTCTCTACATAGCCCTGGCTGCCCTTCTCTATATAGACCAGGCTGGTTTTTTCAGCTCAGAGAGATCCTCCTGCCTTTGTCTCAGAAGTGCTGAGATTAAAGGGGTGTGCCACCATGTCTGACTCCTGGCCTCTGTAGGTTTTTTTTTTTTTTTTTTAATGAGAAATTGTTATCTTTGTGTTACTATTTTTATATAGATGAGATGCCATTTTCCTATTACCACTTTTAAGATTTAAGATTGAGGATGTTTCTACATTCAACATATGTTTGTGTTTTGGAATTTTTTATTTTTATTTTACTAAATTTTTTGATGTTATAATTATAGTTACATAATTTACCCCTTCCTGTTCCTCCCTTCAAACCCTTCCATGTACCACACCCCTTGCTTTCTTTAAAATTCATAGCTTTTTTTCTTTAATTTTTGGTGTGTGTGTCTGTGTACACACACACACATATATTCATAAATATGTGAATACAACCTGCTCAATACATGTAATGTTGTTTGAATGTGTGTGTTTTCAGGGCTGGCCATTTGGTATTGGACGACCATTTGTTGTGCTCTGTCCTGAGGAAGAGTTTTGTTCTCAACCCTCCTTAGTTGCCTGTAGTTCATTGTCTATGGCTGAGGCCTGTAAGCTTTTCCTCATCCACGTTGGCATGTATGTTGTCTTTGTTCATTCAGTGTTAGGCCATTATGTTGGTGAGGCATGGGTGTAGCTTTGTGATACTCCTAGGAGACACAGTCTCACAGCAAACTTCCTATTCCTCTGGTTCTTAGACTCTTTCTACCCGTCTTCTACAGCTCTGCCAGCCTTGCATGCAGGAGTTGTGTTGTAGATAGATGTACCAGTTAGGAATGGGCTCCACTACTCTGCATTTTGATTGGTTGTGGTTTTCTGTAATGGTCTCCATCTGTTGCAGAGAGACATTTCCTTGATGGGACTCTTTTGGGCAGCTCTAACCAACAACTCAAAAGAGGGTTTCTCACGCCTGCTGTTGATGGCCTTGTGTATTTCGGCTGGCCTTAAGTTAGTTATGGAAGACCTTGAACTTCCAATCCTCCTTTTATCTCCCAAGTGCTGAGATTACAAGTGTGTGTACCTGTGCCTGGTTTTGTGCAGTATTAGGAATGCTAAGGAAGATCTTTCCCAACTAAGCTATGTCCCCTACTCCTGGAATGGTTTCTTTGGCTTATATTGTTTGATTTCAGTCACCTTTTTTAGTCAGTAGGTTTATTTTTTGTTATATTTGGAGAAATTTAGCTGTTATTTCTTCCAATACTTTGAAGCCACACTCTGTTCTTTGTAGGTCTCTGATGACATGGATATTAAATTATTTGTTGTTGTCTGATTCCTGAGATTGTGTTCCTCCCACCCACTTAAAATTTTTTTCTATTAAAATTTTTTAATCTATTAAAAATATTTTAATCTATTATAATTTTTAATCTAATAATCTATTATTATTGAGTAATTTTTATTCTTTCAATTAACTGTGTCTTATCTTTCCTCCACTCTATTGACTGCTGGATTCTTCTACTGAATTTTTACTTTGAGTTACTATTTTCAGTTAGAATTCCCTTTGCAGAGGCTGCTGTTGGGGTTGGAAATGGAGATTCTCCATGGGTCTCTGCTGTCATCATCCTATTTGGGAAGGACAGAAGGCCCTGAGCCTTCTTTCTTTCTTTTTGGCCTGCACAGGCACTATGATGGTGAGAACTCACTAATGAAGCTGTTTCCACTCAGCCATCTTACAGCACCTGTGATAAGGCATGGAGGCCTTATTAGAGCGAGGTCAGGCCGGAAGTCTAGGGCTTGTCTGGGTGGGGAAAGAAAGGGAGGATTGTGTGTAACTGTTGGTGTTATCCAGTTCCGGATGTGTGAGGCAGGAAGAAAATCCAGGGGTTTAGTCTTGAGTCATTCGCTGGGCTCTGCTGTCTCTAACTAGTCAGTCTACCTTTCAGTCTTTGTTTAACAGAATGTCTAGATGCTTAGCTGCATTTAAGAAATGACTATTCATTTCTTAATTTTTATTGTTTTTGCTTTTGAAACAGTCAGTCTGTAGCTCAGACTATCCTGGAACTCATGATCCTCCTTCCTCCACCTCCTGAGTGCTAGGATTGTAGGCACATTATTTTGAGACAGCATGTTTGTCTCTTGTCTTGTTGGTGCTGTGATGGAAGACTGTAGGAAACTCACATGTTCTTTATCCCTGAAACCTCCTTAAGTCCTTCTTATGTTTCATGTTCTTAAAGGTCAGCTGATTTGGGAACTTAACTAAGATGTTCAAGTTTGTTATTTTGGGTGCTAACTGTAGTGTTATTTTGAAATAGTGCCATTCCTATATATAAACTTAGTGCAAGAGCCAGGCATGGTGGCACATAACTATATTCCTAGCACTTAGGAAATGGAGGCAGAAAGATTGTGAGTTCAAGGTCAGCCTGGGTATCTAATGATAAAGTTTGTTAAAGTTGGCTATTCTTTAAAAAATATTGACCTGTGCAATTAGGTCAATGTTTTATCCATAGTAGTGTTATATATATTTTACCTTATTCTGTATACTAAATTCACCTCTGTTTTTTCCTATAGTTGGAGTCGAGATGGTCATAAGCTTGTGAGTGCTTCTACAGATAACATAGTGTCACAGTGGGATGTTCTTTCAGGCGATTGTGACCAGAGGTTTCGATTCCCTTCACCCATCCTAAAAGTCCAATATCATCCTCGAGATCAGTATGTTTAAGATATTCCTTTCCTAGGGCGGGTTCTCATTCTGTGTGGATTAGCTTTGGGCTCTGACAACTTCAGATTGAGGTTTTAAGAGGCAAACACAACACCTTTTCAAACCTATATAAAGTAATTTTTCTGCTTAGGTTGGTTCTACTGAATATATTGTAAGGAGATTGTAGCTGATCAATATTAAGACTTGGAAATGACCAAAAGTGGGAATCATGTAATGAGTGGGCCCTGGCTTTGATTCTTTAGAATCCTTTAGTATGAAGAAACAATTTAATACACTTAAGGAAAAGTTGTCCAGTATTCTCTTACTCAGACACAGCTTTTCATTTCTTGGGATCTCTCATAATCTACTTCTCTGTAAGTATGATGATCATTATATGTGCCTCAAGCCCAGGCCATATTTGATATACATATATTTGTTGACATAATTAAAAGTCAGTATTTTGTTTTTACTTTAATTAGTATATTACTGGTTTACTAAATATTTTTAATGATCACATTTTATTTGTCGAGATAGGCTCTCATCCTTTGAGTCTGTTCCCTGTTATTAGGTGTGTAGACTTTATGTGATTTCACCATTTCACATTTGCTGGAGCTGGGAGAGCCAGTGAGGAAGTGGTCAGGGACCAGGGGAAAAGGACAGGGACTCAATCTGCTGATACCATAGCAATAGCCAATATATGTTCATATTTTTAAACAGGAACAAGGTTCTCGTGTGTCCCATGAAATCTGCTCCTGTCATGTTGACCCTTTCAGATTCCAAACATGTTGTTTTGCCGGTAGACGATGACTCCGATTTGAACGTGGTGGCTTCTTTTGATAGGCGAGGGGAATATATTTATACAGGAAATGCAAAAGGCAAGGTAAGCTATGAGGTTAGTGAAGAAAGACTGGGCATCTGCCTTGGCTCATATTTACTTCTACTTTCAAGTTCTTTTCTCCCTGGAATAATCCCTGAACTGAAATGTAGCTAAGTTTTCTTTCATGCCTTAATAATAATTTCTGTGCTTTGAATTAGAGTAGATGAATTGATTTAGATAAGGAATGGAGACAGTGTGGCAGCTTATTTTATAAAATTCTTCCAGCACTTGGGAAGCAGAAACAGGAGGATCACTCCAAGTTTGAGAACAGTCTGAATTAAATGCTGAGATCCAGGCTAGTTTTGGACTGCACAGCAAGGCTTCTCTCAAGACACTAAGAGAAGGAAAAGAAGAGAAAAGGCTGGGGTGTAACTTAGCTGTAAAGTGCTTGCTGTATACGTAAGAGGTTGTGGTTACTCCCCAGCGCCAGAAAAAACAGAAAAGGACAGAAGAGTCTTGACCAGTAGTAGTAATGAAGAGAATAATATTTAAAAGTCATCATCTAGAACATGCTGATAAAAATGTCTTAATATCTAGTTGTATAAAAACCCCATATAAACATGCACATGTGCACATTCATACAAAGAAACATGGTATAATTCAGGCCAATTTAACTAGAGTACTGAGACTATCTTTTTTTTCCTTGTTAAACTTGTCCTTTGGGTGTTTGGAAGTGTAGACTTTTGTGGGGTAGTACATTGTAGGTGTTTGTTCTGGTAGCAGTTTTTTTAAAATTGTGGTTAAGATATATATTAACAGCTGTAGAGTGCTTGCCTCCTGCATGAAGAACTGAAGACGATGCATGCAAACTTTATCCTCTTAAACATTTACAGTGTTAAGCCCAGCAGTACTCAGTGCATGGTGGTACTCAACAGCAGCCTCTGCAGACTCTTTAAAACTGAACAGCTGTCAGAGAGGGCTGTCCCCAGTCCCTGGCAGCTGTCATGCTCTTTCCTGCAGCTGAATTTGACCTCTGTAAGCACTTTATAAGAATGGGATAATACTGTATTTCCCTGTTTGCAGCTGGTATATCTCGTACAGCATTGTATCATCAAGGTAGCTGTGTTGTACTGTGTGTCAGAATTTCCCGCCTCTTCAAAGTGTAATCATATTGTATGTACATGCCACATTTTACCTATTTCTCTGTCAGTGGATACTGGGCTTGTTTCCACTTGTTGCCTGTTGTGAATAATGTTAATCATCATGTTTTAAAAGTAGAAAGTTAAGACTCTGCAGTTTATTGAAAGAAGTAAAACATAATATCAGTTAATGAGATGGAATATATAGGACTCGAGATGCTTGACTTTTGCTACATCTCTGCACAATTTAAAAACAAGTCAGATCTAATTACTAGTAGTCATCAGAATATTTACTTTTTTATTTTTGTTCTGTAAACTTCAGATATTGGTCCTAAAAACAGACTCTCAGGATCTTGTTGCTTCCTTCCGAGTAACAACAGGAACAAGCAATACTACAGCCATTAAGTCAATTGAGTTTGCCCGGAAAGGGAGGTGAGTGAGGCCTTGTCTTCCTGTGTGTATGGAGTTTTTGTTTTTGTAACAGAATCTCACTACATAGCTCAGGCTGGCCCAGATCTTGTGATCTTCCTACCTCAGCCTCCTGAGTGCAAAGATTACAGAATGGCATTACTACACCCAGTGATGTCTTTGATTTTTCTTAGGTTTTTTTTTTCCTTAAGTGAGTGGAATGCAAATAATAATATTTGGTGTGTGTGGTAATTTATTAGATTTATTAAAGTTGTTAGAATCTCTCACTGTCTGGTTCTTAGGTTCATAAAATTTCCCTTATTGAACTAGTAGTCACATCTTTGTTGTTGGAAGGTTGCCAGGCAGTTCCTTTACAGAAAAGATGTTTAAGTGTTGTTGCTTAGAATCAAAATGCCTGGCACATAGCATTGAGTGAAAATTTTAAATATTTCACGTACTTATCTTTAACAGTGCTGGGGCAGAACCCCAGGGCCTCCCTCATGCTAGACAAGTGCTCTAAAACTGAGGTATATCGCCAGTCCCAAATATGCTTACAACCTGTCTTAGTTAAGGTTACTGTTTCTGTGATGAAACACCATGGCCTAAAGCAACTCGAGGAGGAAGGGTTTCTTTAGCTCGTAGTTCCATATAACAACTCATCATTAAAAGGAGTGAGGCAGGAGCTGACGCAAAGGCCATGGAGGGGTGCTGTGAACTGGCTAGTTCTCCGTGACTTACTCAGCTGCTTTCTTCTAGAACCCAGGGCCACCAACCCATGAATGGCACCACCCACAAAGGGCTGGGCCCTCCCCCATCAATTAGTAATTAAGAAAATGCTCTACAGCCAGATCTGACGGAGGAATTTTCTCAGTTGAGATTCCCTTCTTTCAGATGATTCTAGCTTGTGTCAAGTTGACATAAAACTAGCTAGCACGTAACCTGAACTGGTGTCACAGAATTTATATCCCAGTTTAGCATGCACTTAAAATGTGCTAACTGGTTTAATTCCCTGAGTTTGTAAGATGTAGATGGATTGACAGAAACAAGAAAAAATGGCTTGTCAGTCAGCAGCAGCGCTCATTCTCCTCTTGTTAGGAGCATTCACAGTGTGGGTACATTCACCTTCAAAGTGCTTGGTGCATTTGGGGATTGAACTTAGAGTCTCATGCGTGCTAGGCAAACACTCTACCACTGAGCCACAGCCAGTCTCTCAGATTGCTCTTGAGTCAAGAATAATTAAGTCATGTAAAAACAAAGAAAGAAAAAGAAGCCATGCATTTGAGAGAAAAGGGAGAGAGGGTTGTATGGAAGGGGCTAAGGGGAGGAAAGGGAAGGGAGAAAATGACGTAACTATAATTTCAAAGAAAGCTGGCCAGTGGTGATGCACACCTTTAATCTCAGCTCTTGGGAGATAGAGGGCAGAGGCAGGTGGATCTCTGAGTTTGAGGCCAGCCTGGTCTACAGAGTGAGTTCCAGGACAGCCAGGGCTGTTACACTGAGAAACCCTGTCTCAGAGAAATTAAAAAAAAAAAAAAAATTTGTTTTTCAAAAAATTTTTTTACTGTTAAAAATATTTGAGTCAGCCAGGCAGTAGTGGCACAGGCTTTTAATCCCAGCACTTGAGAGGGAGAGGCAGGTGGATCTTTGTGAGTTTGAGGTCAGCCTGGTCTACAGAAAGAGTTCAGGAGAACCAGGGCTGATACACAGAGAAACCCTGTCTCGAAAAAAAGCCAAAACAAACAAATAAACAAAATAGTTAATAGAGACCGTAAGAAAATGATGAAAAACATATTTTAAACAAATATCCTTTAGTGTTACAATAAAAAGTTAGCCATTTTAAAAGTGACATATTTAAGGCCAGAGAACTAGCTCAGCAGGTAGAGAAGCTGGCTACCAAACCTGGTGATCTGGTTGGATCCCCAGGATCTACATGGTAGAAGGAGAGACTTGACTTTCAAGTTTTCTTCTCTCCTTCATAAGTGTGCTATGGCATGTGCATCCACTCCCCAAACAAACACACGTAATGTAGAAAATACACATTTAGCTTTTTGACTCATTAATAATCATTCAGTGTTTGAAACAGACCAGATAAATGCAGTATTTAATTATTGAATATTGCACATTGCGAACTTGTGAATTGAGCGGGCTGGCTTCAGTTCAGAGGTCTTAGATCTCAGTTAAGTCCAGACAGTATTAGCATGAGAAAAGCACACATATTTTCACTTTATTGATTTGGAGTGACAAGAAGATATATAAGCATTGAATCTTGGCCATTCTTAATTTCACTCCAATTAGCTAGGTGGTCCGTGGTGCTGGTCTAAGGAGTATAGAAGTTTTTAACAGGGACAGACGCCTGACTGGTCAATAATCTTTCTCCTTTCTATAGTTGCTTTTTAATTAACACAGCAGATCGAATAATCAGAGTTTATGACGGCAGAGAGATTTTAACGTGTGGAAGGGATGGAGAACCTGAGCCTATGCAGAAACTGCAGGACTTGGTGAATAGGTAGGTATTGTTGCCAGGAGAGGATGTGACTGACCTTCCTAGGGCTCCTGTTCCAGTTTCTCTTGGGAATGTTCTTTGTCTTTTAGGACCCCATGGAAAAAATGTTGCTTCTCTGGGGATGGGGAGTATATAGTAGCGGGCTCTGCTCGGCAGCATGCCCTGTATATCTGGGAGAAAAGCATTGGCAACCTAGTGAAGATCTTGCACGGAACCAGAGGGGAACTCCTGCTGGACGTGGCTGTGAGTAGAGAGAGCAGTGTATTGCTTTGGTTGTGCGCACACTCTCGAATGACTTAAACCTGTGCTGATAGACAATTCTTCTCTCTCTTAAATTACAATTTAGTGGCATCCAGTTCGACCCATCATAGCTTCTATTTCTAGTGGAGTGGTGTCCATTTGGGCCCAAAATCAAGTAGTAAGTATTTTTCTGGTTGATTTGCTTTGAAACTAAATATTTGTTTTTATCAAAAATTCTTTATACAGAGTAAGCTAACTACGACTTTATTTAGTTTCACTTCACATCAGAGGGACAGTCTTAGTCCTGAGCTGGTTTCCACCTTTGTTTCCATGTATGCACACTTTCTGCAACTTTTTAACATTTATTTTGCTTTTCTTATTTCCAGCTCAGTTTATTTTATATTGATGAACACTTTTAAACTACCTTTGTGAAGTACACTTAAAAAAGATTAAAGATGTAGTTATTTAGGGGAAAAATGCAGTTAATAACTTGAAATGTTTACATAGAAAATACATCACAATGGCAAACACTTAGATACCTAAGATTTTATTCTCTTACCCCAAGTTTAATCTTAGAATGCTTAGTCTGTTTCATGTTGAATATAAGTTGCTAGAACTTATATTGTTACTGATTTTTCATGTGGTGACTTATCTGTTTTGTCTTAGGAAAATTGGAGTGCATTTGCCCCAGATTTCAAAGAGTTGGATGAAAATGTAGAATATGAGGAAAGAGAATCAGAGTTTGATATTGAAGATGAAGATAAGAGTGAGCCTGAGCAAACAGGTAATGCTGCTGGGACTGTGGCAGTGTGTTACCTGTCACCCTTTTCATCAAGCATATGTAGTTTTCTCAGTGCTTGAGGAGCCTTAATTTAGATTCTAGTTAAGGTTCACATGGGCACCACCAGTGCTCAGGAAGCTCTTGACTTTTCGTCTGTATTTCCTGATGAGTCACAGATGGTTAAGTCAGGATTTGCATTCAGCACCCTGCAAAGCACAGAGATGTGCTCAGGCTCAGCTTGTGTCGTGTCGTCTGTTACATCTTTGTCAGTTGGAGAAAGGTCGAGAGTATGGGCTCAGCTTGTGTCGTGTCGTCTGTTACATCCTTTGTCAGTTGGAGAAAGGTCGAGAGTATGGGCTCTGGTACCAGACAGCTTTGGGCAGAATACTTAAGCTTGAATCCTTCATCTCGGAAGTGGAGTAATGGTAGCACCCATGTCTCCACACTGTAGAGGATAAATGGAATAATTCATATAAAGCACTTAGTGTATATCCAGCCTGTAAGAAGAACCCCAAAGTCTTTCACTATTATGACCTTAGTCATTGTCATTTTTAATTTCATCTTCCAAATTTCTGAATAGGAACTTCTTGAAAATAAAGATCTGATTTTTTTGTTGTTGTTGTTGCAAGTTTGAAGACAAGAGTCTCATTATGTAGCACAAACTCCGAATCTTTCTTACCGATCTTCCCAGTGCTGAGATTACAAATGTGCATTGCCACTCTCTTGAGATTTGACTTATCTTCATGGTTTCTAGCATAGAACTTTGCACGTGTGTGTGTGTGTGTGTACACGATTACTATGCCCCCAGATCTGTGTGTGTGTGTGTGTGTGTGTGTGTGTGTACACGATTACTATGCCCCCAGATCTCTGTGTGTGTGTGTGTGTGTGTGTGTGTGTGTGTGTGTGTGTGTATACACGATTACTATGCCCCCAGATCTTTGACACCTGGAACACTTCATGGTGTAGGAATTAGAGAATAGAGGTTGAAGTTAGATCTCTCCAGCTTGGAAACTGCTCCCTTTTGTGTTTTGGGATGCAGAGCATTGCAGATGGTTTTGGTAGTCTTGGATTATGTTTCCTGAACCTTTTGAGGTGTCCACATTAACCAGTCCCTCTTCCTGTCTCCCCATTGTGTTATTATTTTACTGCAGCATTTATTGTGTTATGCTGAAATGATCTATTTCCTGGATAGACTGAGACATTTTCTGAAGAGAGCCGTTCCCAACTTTCTTGGTTGTCAGCTGTTTACAGCATTAATATCTAGTAGGAATTCAGCCCCTATTAAGTAATCAAGTAAAATGAGCAATTGGATTATTCTCGGGCAAAAAGCAGTTTTCCATTTCTTTTCAAACTTCTCCAATTTTCTGTCCTACAGGGGCTGATGCTGCTGAAGATGAGGAAGTAGATGTTACCAGTGTGGATCCCATCGCTGCCTTCTGTAGCAGGTGAGTGCCTTGGAAGGCTGGGTATCATTCCTGTGTCTTGTGTACTGCCCAGTTCCCCCAACTGTCCTTCACTTTCAGCTGCTTAGTAGTGTGACTAGCAAACAGTCCTTTGCTGAACAAAATGTGATGTAGATTTTAAGAAACTGAAATAAAACCAGGCATGGTGGCCTCACCTTTAATCCCAGCACTTGGAGGTAGAGGTAGGTAGATCTCTTGAGTTTGAGGCCAGCCTGGTCTACAGAGTGAGCTCCATGACAGCCAGGACTATATAGAGAAACCCTGTCTCAGGGACAAAAAAGAAAAGAAACTGCAGTAATGAGCTTAGTCTATTTATGGTTATGATTTATGGATATGGTTCTCTTACCCAGTTTCTTTCTTTCATCTCGTCTTTCTTAAAGTCTAGGTCTGTAACTGTTATGTGTATTAAATGTAGGCACTAGAGGAAAGGCTGAAGGGCTGTGGTTTAAGCAACTATCTCCTCTTTTTTTCCAATCCCTTCTCTGATCCTGTTCCGAATAGTGATGAAGAGCTGGAGGATTCAAAGGCTCTGTTGTATTTACCCATTGCCCCTGAGGTAGAAGACCCTGAAGAAAATCCGTATGGCCCCCCACCGGATGCAGTCCCAACCTCCTTGATGGATGAAGGGGCTAGTTCAGAGAAGAAGAGGCAGTCTTCAGCAGATGGGTCCCAGCCACCAAAGAAGAAACCTAAAACAACCAATATAGAACTCCAAGGAGTGCCGAATGATGGTAAGAGCCGCCTCTTTATTCCAGTGCCTATAGAGACATTAATTTCTATTCTTGGGCACAAATGAGTAATTTCCTTTTGAGCCATTTTTACTTTAAAGGAGTTTTCCCATGAGTCCTTTTCTATATTACATTACAGTTGTGTGATGTTTGCACTCGTGTTCACATTTAAAATGCGGTGTTCTGCTCTTCAGTACCTTGCCTAAGATGCCATACTTTGTCTTCTGATACATGACTTAGAATTTGTTTCCTTGAACTGCTCATCTTTTTTTTTCTTTCCCATAGAGGTGTTTTACTGCCTGCTAAAGTGCCAGTCAGACCTGCATGGTCATTTCTCCCTTTCCACTTTTACAGTGGG
>PVIU01011601.1:0-63988 GCA_004026605.1 Ondatra zibethicus
CCCACTGAGACAGTGTGCCTGATCTAATGGGAGCTCACCAAATCCAGCTGGACCGGGACTGAATGAGCATGTGATCAAGCTGGACTCTCTAAATGTGGCTGCCCATGAGGGCAGAATGAGAAGCCATCAACAATGACACTAAGACCTATCTCCTCTGCATGTATTATCTTTTTGGGAACCTAGTCGATTTGGATGCACACCTTCCTAGGACGGGATGGAGGGGGGAGGGCCTTGGACTTCCCACAGGGCTGGGCACCATGCCCTCTTTTAAGGAAGCAGCGGGAGGGGGTAGCGGGAGGGGACTGGGAGAAGGGGAGGAAATGTAACTCTTTTTTTTTGAATGGAAAAATAAAAGAATATGGGAAAAAAAGGACAAACAGAGTTATAGAACCCATGAAAGACTGTATATGGAGGAGTTCAAAGTGTCTGTCTGCTTCAACAAAAAGCATCCAGAGGGCTGCACTCCTTCTCTGACAGTTCCAGAAAGTTATTGCTTTCTGGCCAACCATGAGGAACTGCCTTCTCAGACATACAAGTTCACACTAAAATCTATTTCCATTTCCAACCATTATTTTCCCAGGCTTGCATTAAAAATTACCCTACATTATCTATTTCTCTTTTTTTATTTACATGTACATGTGTGAGGCATGGAGGTACCTTTGTAGATTGCAAGGAAGCA
Source organism: Ondatra zibethicus (assembly GCA_004026605.1). Lineage (NCBI taxonomy): Eukaryota > Metazoa > Chordata > Mammalia > Rodentia > Cricetidae > Ondatra > Ondatra zibethicus. The sequence goes on from PVIU01011601.1 coordinate 680, forward strand.
GATTCCCTGGAGCTAGAGTTACAGATAGGTGCTGAGAACCAAACTGCTGTCTTCTAGAAGACTTTCAAACACTCCTGACAGATGAGCCACCTCTTCAACCCCTGTACTTCATTGCTAAAGTTCCTTCAGATCACTTTAATTAGCAACTATTGACACTAGATTAAATAAATGCATTTTTGTATTTGAAGTACTGGAAATGAAACCCAGGATCTTAAATGCATGCTAGGCAATGCATTCTTTGACTGAGCTACAATGCACAACTCCAGAATATACATTTGTAGTGATATTTTGTTTGTGTTTTAACAAATAAAGCTTGCCTGAAGATCAGAGTGCACAGCTAAGCCACTAGCGGTCAGGGAGTGGTGGCACACACCTTTAATCCCAGGACTCGAGGGACAGAGGCAGATGGATGTCTCTTAGATCAAGGCTATCCTGGGCTACACAAGACTGATTCTTTCTAAAACAGAAAAGAGGTCACATGTGATCCCAGCACTTGGGATCACACACCTTTAGTCCTGTCACTAGGGTGGCGGAGACAGGAGTGATATGGCTGGATGTAGAGAGGAATAAAAGGAGGAAGAAGACTCAGGGTAGTCTGAAGTTTGGTGCAGAGTTTCCTTCTGACAATTGCCCCTGCAGTCAGAAGATAAGATCTGAGGAGACGGTCTGAGGACAGGGTTCCCCCATAGGTCTGAGCATTGGTAGAGGTAAAAGCTCTCTCTAGTGACTGACCACACTGCTTGTCTGATCCTTCGGCTTTCAACCCCCCTAATATCTGACTCTGGGTTTTATTTATTAAGACCAATTAGAATTCATGCTACATACATTTTTAAGTTATGCAAAGTTAAGTCAAAACATATTTACAACCATAAGTTATATCCCAAAGTAGCCCTCATTTTATAATATATGCATATTAAAATATGATATCTTAAACTATTTATACTACATTGAACATTATCAGTAGAAATAACACTTTTCCAAAAATCATTTATATACTTAACATTATAGTATTGTTATCTAAAAATATCACTATGAAATCAACTGTACTATTATCAATATTAATACAACTGCCCTGTTACATAAAAAATAACCTATAATAAAACTCATAATTTTTAAACAAAATAATGCTATTCTTGACTAAAAAGGAAATGAGGAATGTGTAACAACAAAATCAGACGGGAAAGAATAGTGGCAGAAAAAAATACATATAACACAAGCAACGATGGCCACTTTATCACCTCTTATTCAGTATAAATCTGAAAGATCTAGCCAGGAAAAAATGTTATGATTTGATATACAGAAACCAAAAGGTCCACCCAAGAAAAAGCTGACAAAATAAGGAATGAGATTAGTAAACAGTGTAGGATATGAAGTCAACACAGACCAGCGCATAAGGAAGCACCCTTCTAAGAACTTAGAAAAGAAATACTTATCATAATAAGAATAATTTATCAGCCGAGTGGTGGTTGAACATGCCTTTAATCCCAGCACTTGGGAAGCAGAGGCAAGTGGATCTCTATGAGTTTGAGGTCAACCTGGTCTACAGAGAGAGTTTCAGGACATGCTCCAAAGTTATAGAGAAAACCTGATTCGAAAACCAAAAACAAAACAAAAGAATAATTTATCAATGAATTTAAGCAAAAAGGTAAAGTTTCTTTCCTATAAAGCTATAAAATACTGATGAACAAATTGAGGAGGACAATAAAATATAAAGCTATCCTATGTTATCTATTACAAGAATTAATATTGTGAAAATGTCCACACTAATCTGCATATACAACTGATATACAGATTAAGGGCAATCAAAATTTTAACAATATCCTTCACAGTAGGAAAAAAATCATCCAAAATTTCATATAAAGTAACAAAAGCAACCTGGAACAAAGAGACCAAAGCAGAAGACATTATAATACACAATATTAAAATATTCTAAAAAGATAAAGAGGCTCTTACAGCATGGTACTGGCATGAGAAGACACAGAACCCAGTAGAATAGAACGCGCAGCCAGGGAAGGAATCACAGATTTTCAGTCAATGATTTTTAGTTGGGGAACCAAGAGCACGTGTTGGGGGCTAAAGGCTTTGTAAATAGATGGTAATGGAAACTCGACACCGGCATGCAAAAGGATGAAACTAGATTCCTATCACTTACCATTAACAAGAGCCCAAATGTATTGGAGACGAATCTGTAAGGCTCCACACTATGAAGTTAATAGAAGAAAACAGAGGAAATCCTTGAGGACATGGGCATTGTCCTCAAAAATATTTTAGATAAGACACTGATCATAAATGCCACAAACACAAAAATATAAAACAGATCTACAAAAGACTAGAAAGCTTTTTCTTGGGAAATACTATAATAAACAGTGTGAAAACAAAATCCAAGGAATGAAAAAATTATTCATACTAATGATAAAGAATTCTGACAACTTACAGGAAAACATACAAAATATTCGAACTTAAACAATAGGTCTCAAAAGCATGCACACCAACACCCAAGAACCATTTTTAACTATTCGGCATCAGTCATCATTTTGGGAAACGCACATGAAAATCACAAGATACCCGAGGTAAAATGACTATTGTTTTAAAAAATTAAAATAACCAATTTTGGCAAGATTGCAGAGAAAGGGAAAGTCTTACATATAGTGTGAACATATTTAGTTTAGCCATTCTTGAAAACATTGTAGGAGCTCATCAACAAGAAATATAAATACAAATAGTCCTTAGTGTGTTTGAGCTCCGGGGTTTGATCCCCAACATCACAAAAGAACAAGGAGAGGGTAGAGGGGGAGGAAAAAGAGAAAGAGGATGAGGAAGAGGAAAGGGAGGAGAAAGAAGGGAGAGGAAGGGGAGGGGAAAAAGAAGGGGAAGACAAAAGGGAGAGGACTAGACAGAGGAAAACAGGGATGAGAAAAGAGAGAGAGTAGAGAAGGAAGAGAAGGAAAAGACCTTATGATTCCACAATTCCCCTGAATATATATCCGAAGGACAGGAAATTAGCATGCTGATGACAAATATGTATGATGGGGGTATATGTGTATGTTTACATGTATATACATATATCTTAATAAGGTATAGATATATATGATGTTTATTATAATACTATTCAAAATAGTCAAGATATGGAATAAGCCTAAGCATCCAGCAGAAGAATGCATGGATACATAAAATATAACATATATGCACATGAAAGAGTTTTTAACCAGCAAAATAATATAATATCATCCAGTCATTTGGAACATCAGGTTAAGTCTGGAAGACAATATATAAAGAGAAATAATCCAGATACAGAGAGACAAATAGTACATGTTCTCATTCATATGGAGATGCTAGAAACATTGGTTTCATAAAAGTAAGGAATAGACCAGTAGTTTCCAAAGATTTGTAAGCACAAGGCAGAGGGCAAGATAGAGAAACTTAGTTAATTGACACCAAAGCAGAGTTAGATAGGTGGGTTTTAAGTTCTAGTGTTCTACATTACAGTAGGGTGGTTTTCTCTTTTAAAAATTAATGATAGAGTCAAAATAGCTACCAGAGAAGAATTTGAATGCCACCAATTCAAAAAATCATAGATAAGGCAAGAGATAGATAGATAGATAGATAGATAGATAGATAGATAGATAGATAGATAGATAGATAGATAGATAGATGATAGATAGATGACAGAAAATTAGATAGAAAATTATCATATTTGTTTTTATATGCTAAGGTAATTATACCCCAAGAATATGTATAAGTGGTCTAATAGCACAACAGTCTATATACAGCAGGAAAAATATTCACCAGCTTAACCTCAGGTATTGGGATGACTAACAGGAATATGTAAAGAACGGCAAAGATTAAGCAACAAAAATAACCCACATCAAAATTATCAATCAATAAATGAGTTAATAAAATTAATAGGCAGTTCTCAAAAAAATGAAACAGAAATTGCCAATGAATAAGTTTTAAGTGTTCAACAACCTTACATCAGGGAAACGCAAATTAAAACTTTGAGATTCTATTTCACTCTAATCAGAATGGCTACGATTGAGAAAAAACGTAAGAAATGCTTAGTGAGGATGTGGGCAAAGAGGAACGCTTATCTACTGCTTGTAAGGGCATAACATAGTACAACTATGATGGAAATCAATATGAAGGTTTCTGAAAAATGAAAAACAAAGTACTCTATGACTCAATTATACGACTGCTGGCCATGTGCACAAAGGACTCCGTATCTGTCCATGAGGTACTGGTATATTCATGTGTATGACTGTGTTATTCACAAAAGCAATGAAAATGGAACCAGCGACATTGACCCTAAACAGATGAATGGATAATGAAAACGTGGTCAGTACATAAAACAATGAAATTTTAGTCAGCTACAAAAAAACGCCACCATGATATATGCAAGAAAATTAGATTTACCTGGAAAGTATTACATTAAGGAAGGTGACCTAGACTCAGAAAGGGATGGTCTCTCATATATGGATCCTAACATTTTTAATTTTTAATGTATTTTTATTTGCTTTTGCAATATTTCTATCAACTGTTTCCTCATTTTCTTTGATTTCTCTTAAGTGCACCCTCTATTATTGTGATCAATCCCACCTTATTAATTGAGGCAGTTAAAGCCCTCACATGTAGTCAGATACTTGCTATCTATGTAACTTTGGTTAAATAACTTCAACCTTCTAAGTTAATTGGTGAGATAAGCAGGAGTCATGGAGTATATTTGTTGTGTCTCCTACTTTTCCTTTAACCTTACAAGTTGGAGAAAGTTCTTTCCCTGCCAATGAATAGAAATTCAATCAGCCTCATGACCTTTATGCTCACTCTTAGTCAGTCACTTTAAGTGCCAACACTAATCTTAGCTGAGTAAGTAAAAATGAAAAAGAAAATCCAGTATAATAAATTTAGTCTCTCTACCCTGATTTTTTACTCCTTCAGGGTTGGAACACAGAAAACAAGAGAAATAGTTACAGGAAATTAATTTGTTAACTGTGACTCTCTGCAGACGTAGGGAGCAGTAAAGAACAAAACCACCCTCACAAATGTAATCTCAGTGTTATCCCAGATCTCCAACAACTCTGTGAAAACCCAAGACATAGGAGTCATCCAAGCCAATCTTGGACAGGACATGACTTCACGATTGCCCCATTTTAATATTCTTTACATAGTCAATATCTCTGACATGTTTTTTAATATGGAAACTGATGATAACTAAACCATTCTGGATGTTTTGTGTGTGTGTGTGTTTTATACATGAACTAGAAATCATTTGTTTCAATCTTGTCTTCAAGCAGGTCTAGATTACAGATATCCATTCTTACCTGACATAAAGATCATGCTACCAGCTTCACCCTCAGTAGGTCACCTCAGTAATTTCAACACCCATACAGTAACAGTACTCTTCTTTGTGCTAAACTAGTTGAACAAGAATTTACTTTTATTTTAATTTTTTTAACATTTATTTCATGGTATGTGCATGAGTGTTCGCTTGCATGTATGTAGGTGCACCTTGTGTGTAGCTGATGTCCATGGAAGCCAGAAGAGTGTGATAGATTCCTTGGCACTGGAGTTACAAAGAGTTATGAGCGGCCATGTGGTTGCTAAGAACCAAGCTGGGTCCTCTGTGTCGAGTGCTCTTGACATCTGGACTGCTTTCCCAGCACTAGGTAAGGATTTTAAAGTTGTGTTTCATAGACGGGGGTCTATTTGGTTACCCCAATACTTAAGTAGAATTCCAATTATGCAAGGGCTGGTACGAGTGGCTGATACTATTGCTCTTAACCTTGAATTTCAAATTCTGATGCTCTTCAGAGTAATCTCTTTTTATGTATTAACTTGATTTAATAAGTAATTTTCATTGAGTTTCTAACAAACACTATTACTTTGTTTTCAGTTTTGTTTCATGTTGAATTTTTTGAGTTAAAAACAACTAGGGTATGTATATTCCGATATATATTGTTGTGATACTCAAAAATTTTATGGACTTTAAAATCAGTGACTTTTGAGCCTGTAGGTGTCTAACAGGATAAAAATCAGAGTCAAGAATAAGACCAAGATTTTCTAAAGTGTTAGAAAATACCTAAATGTGAGAAAATTATACTTATCAATTTCAGAAAATGTATCTACTTTCTCCCAATGCCTGCTTATTTTCCCTAGCATAAAAATAAGGATACCCACACACAATTTCAGAATAAACTAATTTTCCACAAATAAAATTAAAGGATCAGTCACAGTTAATAGTTCATTACTTCATGATGAAATATCAGGCAAAACATAATAATTAAAAGATGTTGAACAGTCTTACAACATAGAGTCAAAGAGTTATTAAGAGAAATGAGAGATGGGCAGTGGTGGCACATGCCTTTAATCCCAACAGAGGCAGGGGGATCTCTGTGAGTTTGAAGCCAGTGAGTTCCAGGACAACCAGGACTGTTACAACAAGACCCTGTCTCAAAATGTCAGTGTATGTGTGTGCGCGTCCGTGCGTGTGAGACAGAGAGAGAACTAGATGTGCTTTGGTCTCTGATCTTTAGCTTTGCAATCTTAGAAAAGTAAACTCTACTTCTTTTCTACTGTCTTATCAAATGAAGGCACCAATTTCATATATTGGGTATACAGCTTCATTTTAAAATGAGACAAGGAGTATTAAGATACATATGTCATGTATATACAATGGGATATGGCAAGATTGCTCAGTGAGTTCCATTCCCAGAACTCACATAATGAAAAGAGAGAACCTAGTTCCAGAATTTGTCCTCTGACTTCTGTGTCATGTGGATGCTCCCATACAGCACACAAAATAAATAAATAAAGTCTACTGTGTATTGATTTTGTATCCTACGGCTTTGCTGAATATGCTTAGCAGCTGTGGGAGTTTTCAGATGGCCTTGTGGTCTTCTATGCTAAGAATCATAATATCTGCAAATAAAGATGCTTTGTTTGACTTCTTTCCTTCCTATTAGTACCTCTTTGATCCCTTCATCTGTCTCATTATTTTAGCTAAGAGTTCAAGTACTATATTGAACAGGAATGGAAATTGTGAACATCCTTGTCTTGCTGCTGATTTTAGTGGAAATGCTTGAGTTTCTCTCTATTTAAAATTGTGTTGGATGTGAGTGTTATATATTGCTTTTAATATATTGATATATGCTCCCTGTATTTCTAGATTTTCTAGGGCTTTTATCATGAATGAATACTATATTTTTTCAAAGTTTCTTCTGCACCTAATGAGATGATCACAAGGTTTCTTTCCTTGAGTCTATTTATATAGATTACATTTGTCAATTGCTATGTGTTGAAATGTCCCTGCATCTCTGGAATGAAGCTGACTTGATCACGGTATTTAACTTTTTGATGTGTTCTTTAGTTCATTTTGAACATGGTCCAGTAAAAGGGCGTACAACCCTACACCTAACAATATAGGGCATCACATTTTGGATTTTGTGGGGGAGAGAAAGAAAGAGAGAGAACAAATTTGGGTAGGAAGGGAAGACAGGATAAAACTCAGAGGAGTTACAGGAAGGTGTTAATGTACTTGAAGCACAGTGCACAAAATCCTCAAAGAACTTGTGGTGACATTTTGATTGTGCTCTAACAAATAAGGCTTGCCTGAAGATCAGAAGATGGAGCTAGCCACTAGTTAGCCATATAGACCAGGCAGTGCTGGCACACAGTCAAATCCCTTCCTGTCTTCACCTCCCTAGTGTTAGAATTAAAGGTGTGTAACTCCCAAGCACTGGGATTAAAGGTGTGAGCCACCACTGCTTAGCTCTGTTTCTCTTTGAGACTGGATAAATCTAGTGTAGCACAAGGTAGCCTTGAATTTACAGAGATCCGTCTGTCTCTGCCTCCCGAGGGCTGGGATTAATGGCGCATGCCACCACTGCCTGGCCTCTATGGCTAACTAGTGGCTGGCTCTGTCCTCTGATATTCAGGCTATCTTTATTTGTTAGAGCACAAACAAAGTATCACCACATTTCCCCCTTTTTGTCTAAAATAGAAAAGGTTATAACTAATATAAGAAAAACTATATACAATAAGTACAGTAACTATATACAATATATAGGCAATAAATACATCAACAATGTCTAGTCCAGAAACATTTGATAAATTCAGAGAATATACTCCATTATCTATCCTATTTTGGTGAATTCAAAAAGTTGTACCAAATTCACTCTAACATCCAGAGCACTATGGTTTCTTACAATAGGCATTAGGTTCTTTAATTGCTCAGGGAAGCAGTTTTCTCTATGATGACAGGAAATGACTGAACCGAATTTGACAAGGGGGCCTACTAGAGGTCCCTCAAGGAGTTTCCCTATGGCAAAGGCTTACCTTGACTGTCCCTTGTTGACATACATTCATTAGTCCAATGCCTGCCTTTGCCACGCCTTCTGCATAATCCAGAAGGGAGGGGAGTTCTGTTTCTAGTATGCTTAGAAAAAAAAAAAAACATTGTTTCTAGGAATGCCTTCTTTATAATCCCTTTTTAGGCGACTTTGTTTACTGCAATTGAAACAATTGACATTTAAATTTTTCTTCAAACCTCTGGAAATTTTCTCCTAACCAAGCATCATCATGGTCATGAGATTCAATATTGATTGTATCTCAGAGCCAGTCCTCCAAGGATGCTGATCTTGCCTTTAATGGCCTAATTACCCTTTTGTATTGTATTGAAATAGAATTTTCAAAAGCTAGAGAATCAATTATTCTTTGTCTAGCTTCTGAATTAGGTACCATTCTATTTACCACTGAAGTCAATCTTTGGAAGAAATTAGTGAAGGTTTCTTTTGGGCCCTGTATGACTTCAGTAAAAGACTCAATTTTCTTTCCTACTTCTTCAGTTCTGTCTCAAGCATTCAATTGCTTGAGTTGCTGCACAGCATAAAGTCAGGGTGTGCTCATCAAATAGAGATTGCTTTTGTACATTAACATAATCTCCATCTCCAAGAAGTTGATCTTGGGAGATTCCCATACCTCTAGCCCTACTTCATTGTTCAATAGTCTTAGCCTCATCTTTCCATCACATCCTCCACAGTAACTGAGGACCATGCTCCAAGACTGCTGTAACCAAGTCTCTCCAGTCTTGAGAGATAATTCTATTACAGCTGGACCACAAGTTTAACATCTGCTTCACAAAATATGAATGCCATATGATACTTTCACTTCCGTAAATCACCTTAAATCTAACATTTTCACAGGATTCCAGTGGGCATTTGAACAGCTTTGGGAGTATCTGTCATTTGGCAATTCCTGTAAGGTGAGTGGATATATTAAGGTTGGTTGTTTGAAAATCTTAGGCTGTTCCTCTCTAACCTTATAATGCAATGCTGAAATTAATTCTCCTTTAAATTGCTCTGTCTGGATTTGAATATCCCTATGATCTGTTTTATTAAGTTTTTCTAAGGCCTGTATCTTGGCACTTAGATCAACCAACTTTTTTAGAGATAAACCAAGAATTATCAAACTGACAATAAGGATTATCAAAATGTGAATTAATATTATGTCAACCCCTGTTACATTGATTTCCCCTTCATTTAATTGTTCCATTTTTAAATCATGCATTGCATAATTATACAGAGAACTAACTCTCTCCATTGTAACAGTGCTTCCCATTTTTTAACTTGGGAAAAAACTCTCTCTTTTAACTAATTCCTTCCTTTAAAAATTCCCAATTGTCTCACCAAATCTGCCAGAAACGACAATTCAGATGACGATGAAGTGTGGAACTGACTGCTGCTGCATAGAACAGTAGAAGTCCGAGCAGGTTTCAAGACAGAAGTTTGGCAGCAGCCTGAAGAGGGAGTTCAGAGAAAGCCCACAACCCCAGGAGAAAAGAAGCCAGCCACCGGCACCAGGGAACGTGCGAAAGTGGCTAACTCCTGTGGTGTTTGGAGCCCAAACACTTGTGAAATCTGCTGCAGAGAGGTTTTAACAAAAATTCAGACCCATCAGAGGACTTGGGGAAAAGAGGAAAACATATATTATTAAAAAGTAATGAGTGACATCCATGTTGGAAACAATGAAAGATGAAAAGGTCACACCCATTTTTAAAGCATTCCCTGAGCATCAGGCTGAGACATTATGTGTGCTATGAAAAGAATGGAGGCCTTCAGAGACATGGGGAGTCCGCTAGACTGAAAGTGGGAAGGCCTACTTCTTTGCCATGTTTCTTTAAATAACAGACACAATGCCTACAAACAGCCTTTAGTATATAAATAGAAGGAAAACTTGGATTTTTATCTCTACAGATTATTCTGTTAGATATCCCAAGTTAATAAGTACTATACAAAGTTCTCCTGGGCCTCTAAGTAAATTTTTGTACCATGTAGCAAGTTTTCATCACACAAGAAAAAGGTGGAATCAACTAAAGTGCATGAATGCTTGTGTGCAGCGAGAATGTGTGCACGCCCTCCTAATGTTTTTCTTTTGTTTTGTGGTACAGGAACTGAATCTAGGGGAAGGGCTCTAGCTGCATTTTCAGCCTGAGTACTTCTTTCTTTTCACTTCTCTTTCTCTAATATTCAAGCGCCAGTGGTAGCTATCTTGATTCAGGCCATCTCCTAGAACAGAACCACATTAACTGACTTTGAAAAAGAACTCTTAAATCCTATGATAGAATATTAAGTATTGTGATTTTTTTAAAAAAAAAAAGTCTTTTCAATTTCAAGAACAGGGCTTTTGGGGTGACGATGCTTTGTTCACTTTTATTTTGCTTTTTGTTTAAATGTTGCAGTTTGAATGCCAAATGCTAAAAATCCCAAAGGTCTCAGGAAATAGAATTTAATACAAACCACTGAGTACATACAAACAGTGTGTTGTCCCCAAGATAAAAAAAGTTCAAGCTGAGAGAAAAGAGCAAAGGAAGATTATGAAATGAGGTGGCTGCTACTTTATAAGGGGGCTGTAGTCACACCCACCATCTTGACCCAGGCACAATGAGAGGAAAGAATGAGAGCAAACTGATTTAGAGTCATAAGGAAGGGAAGGGAAGGGAAGGGAAGGGAAGGGAAGGGAAGGGAAGGGAAGGGAAGGGAAGGGAAGGGAAGGGAAGGGAAGGGAAGGGAAGGGAAGGGAAGCAGTGTAAAGCAAGGGTATTTGCGTGTATCAACTGTTTATTCAATCCACTCACTTATTTAAATATATATGGTATTTATATTATTTCTTAGGTTCTGTGTAGGTAATGAAGACACAATGATGAAGATACATCCATTAGGAAGCTAGAAAGTTTGTGAAGCAAGCTTTAGGAGCCTGCCTCTATAGTAGCAAACAGAACAGAGCCTAAAGCTAAAGATATATAGCCAGAAAAGCTCTGTGCTTGCACTCTCAAGCTCTGAAGCCGAAGGGGATGGGATGTAAATAAGGAACAGTTTGTGGACATTAGTATTTCATGTAAAATATCATATCTATCAGAAGCAGGATAATGGCTGCTAGAAAGCAGCCCCTGTACATAGATCTAATGAGGATAGAGAAGACAAAGTGGTCACTGCAGATTTGGGAAGCAGATAATTATGGGAAGAAGACATTTATGTGTGGAACAAGAAGAATCAGTTACAATGAGCAAAGATCAAGGCCACTGTGTCTCCACAGAATGTATGGATGCTACAAACACATATACAACTCCCTACTCCAGAATCCGGCATGCCAGGCTGCTGCTCTGTGGATTCAGGTCAGAGCCCTGAGAGATGAAACAGAGTAGTAAACTGACTGCACCAAACCGAGACCTGGACCAACAATTCAAGCAAATTGTTACTCCTGGAAACGGCAATGGGTAAGAGATTCTGCTCTAACTAGACAAGGGGGATGCATTAAATATTTTTTAGAGTAAATTTTGCAGACTTTGGTTTTGTGGATGTATAAGTATTGTCATCTTATTTATACTATTAATACTATTAATGTTCTATGGTGTTTATTACATTTATTTGACCTTCATCATTTTAATAATTCTGTGTATCCATGATGTGTTGTGGGCACATATGCCATAGCATGCCTGTGAAGGTCAGAGGGCAATTTTGTGGAGTCTATTCTCTCCTTCCATATTTATATGTGTCCAGAGATTGATCTCAGGTCATTGACTTATTGACTTGTTCTTCTTTATCTGCTGAGCCAACCTACCAGCCCCTCTGTTGGATATCTTTAAACAATAATTTTTATTCTGGGATGAAAATAATTTCACACTAGCCAGCAATACAGTAGGGATATGTGTGTGTGTGTGTGTGTACATATATCAGAAAATCAATCCAGCAATGTTTCCCTTTATACACAGGGAACTGAAGCATAGGAGAAGTGATTGCCCAAAATTAGCAAATCCCTTTATTTTGGCAGTAATTCCATGGCCTACAACCTATTTGATGCCAAAAGAGAGGTTGGCTACACATGGATATCATGGAGGCCTAAATTTCAGTTTATTTGTGAAATTTGTAAACAACTTATGCTTTCAGCAGTCATATTTTTAAAACTTATTTAACTTTTCCTTACTTGAATTTTTGTCTAGGGATTGATGGAAGGCAGATGTAAAAGAAGGCGCCACCACTGTGTCTACTATGGAAGTGTCCATGGTTTCGGTATGGCGGCGCTCCAACAGGAGCGTGTATTTTATATATCTGATGGGAACCCTTTCAAAGCAACATCCATGACCCCAAGTGTCGATCATAAAATGACTGTTCCCCGATGAGCAAATCCTCATCCCACAGCAGTGAACCACTTAATCTCTTTGTAACGCAGGAGACTCAGCTGCGATGGAAGGGGGGCTCTCCAGCTCTTCTCCTTCTCTCATGGGGGGGCTTGTTGAAGACACATGGTGGACTGTGTAAGAGGAGGCAGTGAGCAACTGACTAATCTAGCAAGGCAGAACTCTTGACCACTTTTCTGTGTTTATGTTCTTCAAAACTCCTGATGGACTTGTGTCTGCCTGTAGAATAGTTGTAGTCAACCAATGCTCAAGTTTATACTGTCCATTACAAAGTCTGGTTATTATGAGGTCATTAAAATTAAGTGATTGTTTTTTGTTTTCAACAAATAATCAATTTTTATCAGACCAGCGAGATGGCTCAATGAGTAAAGGCCTTGTCGCTCAAGACTGGCAAGTTGAATTCAATCTCTAGAACATATGTGGTAGAAGGGACAAACTGGCTACAAACCATCCTTTGGCCTCCACACATGTGCCACAGCATGCACACACTCACACACACTCACACACACACACACACACACACACACACGCACAAACAAACAAACTAAAGAAAATATTAAAAGTAGTAATAGTTTTAAAGCTTACACTTTCTGCCCTTCCTAGTCGCAAACATTTGACCTGTCACAGTCTCATGAGGAAGTTCTTCAAACGTCTTCCATTGTGCTTTAAGGAGTGCAGTAAGGAATGACGCTACACTTCCTCAACATAAAGTCTGTATTAGTTTGGGTTTTTCAGAGACAGAGAAGCAATAAGATATGTAAACAGATGTATAAGAACGAATGTACTAGGGAAATTGACTCATGCAATTATGGTCACTAGGCAGTTCCTTATTAATTCATCCTTAAACTGAACAGACCCTAAGATGGCATTATCATAGCTCATCTGAAGCCTAAAATCCTTGGAACTTGGATATTGACAGAAATATATTCAAGTGATAGATCACAAGTATAAGTCCTTAAGTTCAAAGGCCATCAAGCCAAAAGTTCTGATATCCTAGATGGCAGAAGGAAAGACTGATACAACCCTTAGAGAGCAATTAATAAGAAAAAATGTCAATATTCAGGATTACAGACTTTCAGCATTCTGTAACTTTGAATAATGATGGGTACAAATATATACCAGTGATACCACTCAACCATAGGCAGTAAAAATGAGCAAAGTGCACAACAGCATGAACAAATGTCAGCAATATTATACTGTGCAAAAGAGATGCTTGACACACATCTATGAATGATTCTATTTACAAAGGAACTCTAGAAGAGGCACAACTAACTTCTAGGGAGGAAAAGATTCTGTACTGAAGAGCATGTGTGAAGTGAGTGCAAAAATTCTTCTGTGAATTCCCTGGTGTGATAGAATTTTGGTGGAAGGTTAAATGAGTTATCTGCATGTATCAAAGTTCATTGAACCAAGCTTTTAAGATCTGTGCATTTTATCTTGTATAAATTATGGAGAAGCCATTTCTTCTTTAGCATTCTTGGTGGTAATTTTAAAATGTCCCCTTATTGAAATAAATCCTGGTTAACAGCCCAAGGTGATCCTTAAATAAGTGGTTCATTGACCTCTTTGAAAAGCACTGACAGTGAAGGATTAAAACTTGTCCTTTCCTAATATGACCATTTCTACAAAGTAAAATTTTAAAAACCAAGACATAAAATAGAAATTCAGCCATGACTCTAGATAATCTGCACATAGCCAAGACTTGGGACATTTCTGAATATATTATACAGGAATAAATAAAATAACAGATTTAAAATTTGACCCCTTTTCCCAGAAAGCAGAATATTTCTGGAATGATACCTAAGATTCTGTATGTTTATGCATCTTCCATGTGGAATTTAAGAAAAACTGATAAATGCAACTATATGTTAGCTGAAGGAAAGTGAGATAGGTTGCAGCCATCTTCACCTTCTCTCTCTATAAAGTGCTGTCAATAACAGCCTTTCATATGGTATAGGAACCATAAACAATAACAGTTTGTCTTAATGACACATACAACATGAACACACCACTACTCAATAGGGGCAGTGTTTTGCACTGTGGAAATGCCCATAGCCTTGAGACCAGTCAACTTGTATTAGAATCCCCGTGCTATACCTTCAAACAGCATGACATTGGAAGAGTCATTTATCTGCTTCAGATCTGAGATTCGAGAAAACAGAGCTATTGATGTCCTCTCAGCAGGAGGCATGTGAAAGACATAAAAAGATGGCATGTAAGCAAAGCCTGTTCATTTCCGTCCTGTAAATGCTGAACAAAAGCCAAAAGGGAGAAATCTACAATTGTAATAGGATGTGCACTCCCTTCGTGAATGTCAAAATATTCTATTCCTTTTTAAACTTTTAAGTTCAATTACATCATATGCATTTCTTGCCATAAACAAAAATGTAGCCCTGTGAGTGACAGAGCATTTACCTGGCACATGTGAGTCTCGTGTTCTTCAACACAAACAAAACACAACTTTAAAAGTTCACTTACATAACTTCAATTTTCTCCAGGGTTTTTTCCCCCAAACTTACAATTATACTTACGGTAGATAATTCATTATCTCATCGTGGGCTGGACAGTTCATCAAACACATTTCACTGTTGAGACAACTTGTCAGTGATGTTCAATGTGCTGTCTCATCAGCAACACAATGTACAGTAATTAAAATTTTATCATGACAACATCTCGTCTCTGCCATTCATGCATAATTCAGATCTCATATATCAAACATCAACTGCACATACATTGCCTAATGAAGTTGGAGAATAGACTTGACTCTCACATGTTTTCCTGGGCTACAGAAATGTGTTCTTTTTCTGAGGGCAAGGCTGGCCAAGAGCACAATTATGAAGCAGAAACATCAGTCGCTCAGTCTGCCTCCCAGAGATTACAAAGCCACCCACGTCGTGTTCAACAAGTTCTCTTTAAAGTACAAATGATTATCAAAAACAGTTGAAAGCTCTTTTTGTCATTTAAGCACTTGCGTAAATGATACTCCTTCATTTATGTAATGTCTACTCCTCAGTTGTAGCACTGTGTCTATCATGACCTTACCATCCTTTTGTAGTTATTCCAAAGGTTAACTTCAAGTCTATACTAACACAGTTTCCCCAAGGCTTAGCACGACGCTGGGCACAGAAGCATATTAAATTTCACTGAGACTGATCACTTTCATATTCTAAAAGAACATTTTCACGTTAAAATGTGCAAAGAATGCAGCTTTGATCTTCATGAATGTGCATCTTGGCAATCAGTGAGGGAAATAGATGTAAGTAGGGTGGGAAGCAGAGCTCTGTGCTCACCCTCATACCCTCATCAGACTAGCTGTACTGTCGTCAGTCACCTGTACTCATCCATCTCTCTGGCTGCATTGTCACCCCCGGACTGCAACAAAACTTCTCTTTGTTTGGATGGCCTTTCCTTTCCCTCTACATCTGGAAAACCTTCTTCTTCTCTTCCCAAATCCATCTTAAAAGCAGCTGTCTCCGATACCTCCAGCTTTACTGAATTCTGGACTGCCAGAGAACTTTGTTCACAGCGCTGGTAATGGAGATTTGCACCTAGTAATGACATGTCTGTTTTGTCCAGGAATCAGAGGAGCAATTTTACAGAGCTTGTCCGAGTCGTGACTATATAGGAGACATGTTGCCAGCATGTTCCTTTTCTCCTGAAGGCTGATGCAAAGGAGCCAGTATCCCACAGAAGGTCCCATGGTAAGCACAGTAGTTCCCTTGCTTATCTGTATTTTTCCTTTCCTTGGTATCAGTTACACATGATTACATATGACCCAAAATATTCAATGGAAAAATATATATGTATGTATGTATATATATATGCATATATAAATATTTGTGACTTTCAGTCAATATGAGCAGCATGATAAAATCCTTTACCACCTCACCCCATCCCATCTAATGTGTGAATAAGCCTCTGTCTGGCAAATCCACACTGGGCATGCTCCTTGCCTGGTAGTCACTTAACCATCTCAGTTATAGTTCAACTCTCTTGGTGTTTCACTGTTTTTTATTTGTTGTTATTTATTTATAATATATAAAATTTACATAAATATATTTGCTATATATTAATACTGTAAATAAATGTTATATAAATATTGTAGATAAATACATCTATATATAAAGATATTGTTTTTTATTTTTATTTATTTTATTTAATAGTCATCTCAATGCATATCAGTAATTAAATGGGTATTGCCAAAGAGAAACTAAAATGCTTCCTTAAGTAAAAAGGTAAGGGTTCTCAATAAGGAGTGCCGATGAGATATTGAGGTGGTTAAGATCTACAGTGTACATAAACTCCTATGCATGAAATTGTGAGGAAGATAAAAATAAATGTGTGCTGGTTTTCGTATTAAGCTTCTGCAAAAGCTATGGCCAGGGTGGGTGACAGGAAAGGCAATAATATTGAGAGGAATCCCCACATGTAAGAGGAATCATAATGAATATCTCTTGCTAGCTGCAAGGAAACCCTTGGAATTCTTGCAATGTCTTCTCCAAAGACAAGGACTATGCGCTAACTAAAGGCCCCTGAATCTATTCTCAAAACTGAGTGGAAGATTGTCTTAACCGATAAAATAGGAATCAAGCTAGATTCTCCATCCTTGGAGCCCAAGTCCTTTCCCTATATCATAGTTTCTGAATTATGAGTAAATGATCCAACAAAAGTGCTGCTCTTAACAAATGACAGTATAACTAAGACGGAGAAAGTCTAAACACCGCCTTCTTCTGCATTTTGCATTAACTATGCAACTACGTGCTAAGAGAGCTAAAGCTTGTGAAAAAGAATTTACCACAATTTGACCGCACTCCTTTCAGAATTCTGACAAAGACCTACTGTAACTAAGTGTTTTAGAAAGCAGCTTCTCAACTTAAATCTTCAGTGTTAAGTGAGCCTCGTTGTGTGTTCTTCCCACTGAAGCCCATTCTGATCACATTTTTGTGGGTTATCAGCCCCGTGGTTCGCATCTGGGAGCTATAGCATAAAGACTGCTTGCTGAGCCAGTTAAAATGAATCTCAGTTAAGGGACTAATATCATTAACATGATATGATGACTCGCAATTATCAGTCAAATAAGAGCAGTTAGCAGAAGACGAGGGAGATCTTAGGACAGGGTGAACCACCAAATCAGCACACTCCCTACTGAAAGGGTTTATAACCTAAATAGGCCATTGCAAACAAGGGAAGGGTAGAAGGGCTCTCCAGGGAGGGTGAGAAGAGGGAGTCCTTCAGGTGCTCTTGTCTTTAATAACAGAGCTTATGTGAAAAGCACATCCAAAAGTACTCCCTCTCCTAGGCTCCCTCTGTATGTACTCTGCAAGCCTATGGGGCTAATGGGCAGACACAGACAGGGATGCTGGAACCCTTAAAGAAAGCACTTAGATTTAGAACTTGCGGCTTCTAGTCACGGGTCTACCAATAACTACCCCTGTGGCCTGGGTCACCAGGCTCTCAGAACATGGTGTTTCTCTCCAGTAAAAAACAAACTTCTTGAATCTAAGATCCTTCCAGTTCTAAAAGGCAGAGCTTTCCCTCTGAGTTCCAGGTATTCAATTAAATTCAGTTTCCCCACTTTCTGTTTCCACAGAAAATGAGAGGCCATGCATTCACTCTTTGTTAAGAAAAACAAGGTTTGATCAAGTAAGACTCCTTGAAAAACCTCTAATAAGAACAGATGTCCCAGATGAGCCAACATTTTCAAGCACCTCTGTTGCAGTTTCCTCTGAGTTCTACATCCAGAACAGCCTCAAGACTGCTGGATGAGATTATCCAGGATCAAAGAATACTCTAGTCATGACTTGACTATAATCCTACATTTTCTTTGGGTTCCATAAGGTTATCAGCACCCCCAGTCAACAGGAAATAGCCTAGGAAATACACCCACAGTCCCAAAAAATGCATTATGGATGTTTGTCTTTGTTTAGCATTTTGGTTACAAGTTATTATAATGGTCAGGAAAAAAGCTAAACAAAGGAAAATAAATGCGGGGTCTTGTTTCAAAAAGAAAAATGGGAACTGCTGTGGGATAATGCTTTTGTACACTGTAAAGATTTGTCACTCATATTGGTTTAATAAAATGCTGGCTGCTCAGTACCCAGGCAGAAAGTGTATGCAGGGCAACTAGACTAAGAGAATCTGGGAAGGGAAAAGGCAAAGAGAAAGTCACCAAACAGATGCAGGGGAAGCAAGATGAGAATGCCTTACTGAGAAAAGGTACCAAGCCATGTAGCTAAGCATAGATAAGAATAATGGGTTAATTTAAGTTGTAAGAACTAGTTAATAATAAGCCTGAGCTAAAAGGCTAAATGGTTTATAATTAATATAAACCTCTGTGTGTTTCTTGATTCACAGACTGAATGACTGTGAGACTGGGAGGGACAGAAGTTTCTGTCTACAGTGACATCATAGAGAGAAGAATATTGGTAGTGGGGGATGGAAGGAAGGGATGATGGTGAAGAGTTGATCAACAGATACTAACCTACAGTAAGGCAATAAAAATAGGTTCTAGGTGCTACTGAACACAAGACATACCATGGGAATGACAGCACAGTGTACAAGTCAAGAACCAGGAACATAATCATGAAGCAGGCCATTGTACCTTAGCCCTTATAGTAGTTTCAGAAACAAGTATTCCTGCGGAGAACTTCTTAAAGTGTGTTACATGAAGGCCATTCTTTCAAAAGGATATACTGGTCAGTATAATGCCTACTAGGTAAAAAATGGTAATCAAATGCTTTTGGAAAAGGTATTGTTCTGTGTCATAGGGAAACAATCCATGAATCAAAGATTATTGAATCTTTTTTAGCTCATATTTCTAAAATTGATCCATCTCAACTATCAACTATTTTATGAACACTTCTGCTCTTTCTTGGAGAACAGGGAAGCTTCCTTTTTCAGTTGACTTTCAAAACAACCCTCTACTTTTACCTCTTAATATTTATTAAGAGTTTTAAGACAGGCAGTGGTGGCGCACACCTTTAATCTCAGCACTTAGGAGGCAGAGGCAGGTGGATCTCTGTGAGATCAAGGCCAGCCTGGTCTACAAGAGCTAGTTCCAGGAGAGACAGGGCTGTTACACAGAGAAACCCTGTCTCAAAAAAACAAAACAAAACAAAAGTTAATTTTAAGAGTTTTAATTTGTCATTTGTGAGCTGTCATCTCATTGGTAGTTAATAAATTCCATGGGAGAGCTGTACATATTATGTTGCCTGCTGTAGACCCCACATTTAACACAAAGTAGGGTCTCAGTTAATATGATTTCTTGCATGCTCATGTGGAAGAATAAATTTATAACTTAAAAATTAATAAGTAAATTAATAAATGGCATTAAAAGTTACCCCTAAGATGGGTGTAGTGGTGATTCCTTTAAATCCAGAGCTAGGGAGGTAGAAGCAGGCAGATATCTGTGAGTTCAAGACCTGTCTGGACTACACAGAGAATACTAGTACAGCCAGGGCTCTGTAGAATATCCCTGTCTCAAAAAGGATCTCACACCTATCTGTCCAAGCAAAACTATTTTCTCTTTCACTAAATTCCTTGTGAATTTTATTCAGAGTTTCCATTGCACTGCCATCTACCTACCCATTCATAACATGAGCTAGTATTTTCAAGTAAAGAAAAGCCATTGGTATGTTTCCACCCCTATTTTCATGAAAAAGCACACAAATCTTTCAGTTCAGTTGCTCCTGAGATGCTCATTGCTGAAGAACCGCCTGATACCGGGAGGTAATGGTTTGGAAGTAAAAAGGAAGGTTGGGTTTTAAGGAGAAAAAGAAACAATATTTTTAAAATAACAGGATTCTCTGAAACAAAAAGAATAGAAAAGTTAATCCTTACAATTTCTACCACATCATTCTTTAAGTCAGCAATAATCGTCACTACTAAACCAGTTTACAGAAAAAGAAAAATAAGCAAAAAGCCAGTGAAAGGTTGCCTGGATAAAGGAAGAGAAAACAAAATCGACAGAGCTAGGAAAAGAGACCGGGGTTAGCAATTAATAATCTAGAGTTGTATGGTGTACATTTTATTCTCTCTCTCTCTCTCTCTCTCTCTCTCTCTCTCTCTCTCTCTCTCTCTCTCTCTCTCTCTTTCTCCTTCTCTAAGGAGTCAATAAAACAGAAGCATTGTGGACAATGAGCTTTGAGGAAAATTCCTCATCTCACTCTGAATCTTGATTCTATCTTTTCTATCACAGTCGACTTATAGACCTTTGAGGACTGCTTATACGAACTTAGAGGAAAATGGTTACTGATGTTCAGAAATGTGTAGAGAGAGGCAAACAAATCTGTTTTTGAGCAATTCCATCCAATCTGAAAATTTTCTGCAATCAAAAACTATGTTCTGCCTTGCTGTATTTGTTCTCAAAAATTTTCGAAGCAGGGACTAGCCTGTAACTCAGCAATAGAGCACACACTTGGTATATACTAGGCCTTGGGTTCAAGTCCTAGAATCCAAAAAGAGATAAAGGTTCAAACAATCAAATTCAGGACCTCTGGGAACAGGTAAGACTTGGAGAAAACAATCAAATTCAGGACCTCTGGGAACAGGTAAGACTTGGAGAAGAGTAATATGATCTTCTCAAGACACCAAAGGCAAACAATAACCCCTATAATGCTCTTTTTATTAAACAAGAGAGAGAAGTTCAACAACAGATAAAGTGAAAAATTCCTCAAATCAGACCATCTTGACTGTCCCTCCATCGTTTCTAGGCTTGAAATTAACAAGTAAGGTAAAAAAAAAAAAAAAAAAAACCAATTATTGGCTACAAAATGTGAGTAGGTAGGCCCCAGTGTACTCTGTTCATGTTTGTCCCTAAGCATCAACGTATGCTTTGACCCCTAAATAAAGAGGGGATGGTTCTGCAGACCATCTTCTGTTCTGAATCTCCCTCTCATTAATTTAGTCACAGGGCTGCTAAATTTCAGAACAGAACAGATGCAGTGACCCTGCCTGTGCTGTGCCATCTACTCCCATGTCTCAGTGGAACTCCTCTGGAAGGTGGCTGCAGTGATTTTCTCCTCTAGAACCCACCCCCTCCCCCTACTCCCACTTGTTCCTCTCTGGTACAAATCCTTCTGGGCCCTGTCCTTGATGTTGAGGCAGCCTGCTGACTCTGGTTGCTTACTCCAGTGTCCCACTAAAACCCTTTAAGAGTATTGCAAAATCCATTCCCTTATGATAGATAACTACCACAAACTACAATATCTTTCCAAATTCTGCAACTGCATAAGGAGTTAGTTGGCATCCTTCCACTGGATAAGCAGCCATTCCCCATGGATCTCTATACCTCATTGCCTATTGCCATCTGATTCCTGCTTCCTCAATGTTTGCTAAGTCTAGAATGCCCCTCACCTCTCTTCTTGTGACAGCCTCTTCCCTTCTCTGAGTCCCACCTTCATCTTAGAACTTCTTAGGCCAGTCTCCAAGACCTTAGCTACAGGTAACAGGGCTTAGCCCAGTGCATTGAAGTACCCACATACGAGTACTTCAAACTTTCAAAGAATAACATTTTTTGAATTAGAAAACTTACTTTATTTTCTTTCTTATGAAAAACAATGAAATATTCTAACAATGCATAATCATACCCTAATAGACCCATGGCTAAGATTTTTCCAGCCCCTCTTGCCTGGTTGCTCTGAATAGCAATCTCTTCCACAAGATGGAGAGATCTGACGGTAAGACAAATTGTTCTATAATATTTTCCCAATGAGAACCTAACCAAGTCAGATTTAGCCCTAGATATCAATTCCTAACACATTTGTATTCTGACAGACCTATCACAGTGACCTATTTTCATACTAGAGACTGAGTTAAGGATGTGATTGTTTTTGCAAGGAACTGAAATGAAAATTTCAAGAATGGTATTAGGAGCAATGAATAAATCAAACATGAAGACTTTGTAAACAGACCCATAATACAAACCTGATGAAAGATTTATCTATTTTTAGAAGCTGGTTGCCCTTGCTTGCTGCCGCAAGCTCACACGTCCAACCAGTTCACTCTGTATTGTAGCTTTTATGGGCTTAATCATTTATTTACCAATGGTTACTGACAGAAAGACATTTAAAACATAAATGTTTACTGAATCCCATGAAAAGTATCTTTCTCAAATACTTTTATTTCTTTTGAGGAACTGCTATGAATGAAGAAAATATCCTGTGTGCTGAGGTTCAGAGTCTGCCTTTAAAATATGTCATGGACATGAGGGCTATTCTGAGCTGAAGGCAATTGAGAAAAAGAAGACGAAAGACAAGTGGTCTGCCCTCATCCTCTTGACAAGGAAAAATTGGGATGATTGTTTACTTGGAGGAGCCAACTCTAGACTCTTAGCCCAGAGGTCTGTCAGAAGAAGTTATGTGACAAACCTTACTTAATCAACTCTTTTCTGCTGTTAGTTTTCTCTCAGATTTCCCATCCTCTAGCTCTTTGGTTGTTTCAGTTTAGAGTAAGTTTGCTGCTCTTGGCTGAGTGAGACGCTCTATGCTGTGGTTCAGCTTTGATGTGTCACGAAGCATGTGACACATGATATTGGGGGTTCAACCTGAAGACCAGTAAAGCAAAGCAGCCAGCCACTGACTCTTACTTCTACATCAGGCCAAAATGGCGGATCCTGCCTCCAGGAAACCTCAGAATGAGACTGAGACTAAGAGCTGTCTCCTCACGTCTGATATTCCTTTCTAGTTTTGGGATAAAGGGTGTGTACCATGACCATCTGGTTTCTATGGCAAGCTGGTGTGGCTACTGGGATTAAAGGTGTATGTCATTGTGGCCACTGAGATTAAAGGTGTGTGTTATTGCTGCCTGGTCTGATCTTCAGGCAAGCTTAATTTATTAAAATATGAATTAAATTCTGCATTTTATTACATACAGTATCACACAGGATACTTTTGTTCCCAAGGCATGATCTCAAGCTCATGGCCCTATTGGAGGGGGGGAGCATCTTGGGAACTTTTGGAGGGTGGACTCAGTTGAAGGTCTTTGGGGGTATGTCTTTAGGCAACATATCTTGCTGCAGGACCTTTCGTCTCTAATTTTTGACCACTATTGTGAATAACCATGTTTTTCTGTGTCCTCCCTCCATGGTATTGTGCCTCACCACAGTCCATGAAAAACAGGATGAACTTAACATGGACCAAAATCTCTTGAGACTAAGCAAAAGCAAATATTTCTTCCTGTAAGTGATCCTGTTACTTTATTCTGTCACATAGGCAGAAGAAGGCTAACAGAGGACAGAAGCCTAAATTCATATAACCCTGAATTCCTCACCATCTTGTTCTCCCATGTATACTGGAAACATCTATATTCAAAGATTTACTTGTTTTGCTCATGTTAATGTCTTTTATCAATACAGTTTATTGGACTTGAACCTTGGGCAATAGGCAGAATTTATTTCCTTTCTATTCAGTCTCAAGGATTTATAATATAGGGAGTATACAAAGCACCTGTCCTCGAGGATTCTAGAATCTGGTGGCAAGGACAACCTGACTAAGGTCAGGAGCATAGTTAGAGGGAGCACATCTATTGGGGTACACTTTGGAGGAGTGTATCTTGGCCCATTCTCTTGCCCTCGCTACTTGCCACCTGCTATGAAGCAAACAGCCTTCTCCACCATGCAGGTTCCTGATATTATAAGAATAAAGTCTATTTCAAACTATCCAAAAGTAGGCAATATAGATAATGAAGACCACTATATACTAGTAAATAAGATGCAACCGTTATACATATATGTGCTCTAAATGTTGGAGCCCATTTGTAATTTCCTGGCCTCTATCCATACTTACTCCTACTCTAATGTAAGTAAAAACCAGAAGGTAGGATCCACATATGAGATGACATATCTGTCTTTCTAAATCTGTGATGGTTTACTTAACATAATACTTTCTAGTTCCTTCTATTTTCCTCCAAAATTCACCATTTCGTTTTTCTTTGTGGATGAATAAAATCCCGTTGCATTCTGCTGTCTGCTTATCAGTGGATGGATGCCTAGACTTAACCCTTTTCTTACTGTCGTAAAAAGAGAAGCACTGGCCAGAAATGTGTAGAAATCTCTGCGGTAGGTTGTAGATTCTTTGGGTATACCTAGGAATGGCATTCCTGGTAATAAGATAGCTCTATATTAAGGGCTTTTTTAGATACCTCCACACAAATTTCCATAGCTGGACACCTAATCTTTGACAAGGATATGAAATACACACTAGAAAAAAGATCTTTCTTTAACAAATGTGACTGAGAAAATTGCTTATCTATATGTAGAAGAAGGAAACTAGATTATCCCACTTGCCCTGTTTTTAAAAAGTCTTAAGTATGAAATAGACTGAACACCTTCATGGAAGGGAAGAAACTCCAGATCTACTAAAACAGTATAGGACAAACATTTCAAGGCACAGGCTGGGACTTCGTGAAAAGGACTCTAGTACCACAGAAAGCAACCTGGAGGTCTGAGAGATAAGATGGAATTAAGTTTCTGTACAGGAAAGAAAACAAGACAACCTATTAAACGAGAGAAAATATTTACCAACTACATTCAAAAGGAATTAATAGCTAGAATCTATAAGGAACCCCAGAACCAAAACACTAAACCACCAAAGAGTTCAAATTCTAAAAATAGACAATGAGCTAAAAAGACAATTCCCAAAAGAGGAGACACACATAGGCAATACATTTTTGCTAGGAGTATTCAATACCCTTAGCCATCAGAAAACAAATAAATTGAAACTATGTTGAGAATTCATTTCAGTGCAGTCAGAATGGCTGACCCAGGCAAACAATAACAAATATGACAAGGGTATGGAGAAAGAGCACACTGCTCCAGTCATTATGAAAACAGTATGGAGGGTCTTCAACTGTGTAAAAGACAACTGCCATGTGATACTGTGGTGTCTTTCCACAATCAAAGTGAACACAACTGCTAAGTAATAATAAGACTGTGTGTATTTATTTGGGAACTGGGTGGCAGGTCCCCCAAAGAGCTAAGAGTAAAAAAAGAAAAACTACAATCTTTAACTATCTATTCTATTTCCCTTCCCTAAGGATATCTATCTACCATCCCCCAACCCCTAGTTCCTTACTCTATACCTAAGTTCTGTGGGTCTAAGTAAGGATTATAATAACTTGGTTATTTGTCACTTAACAGAAAATATCCACATATAATCAAATACTTACCATATGTATATTTCAGAATCTGGGTTATTTCACTCAGGTTGATTTTGTTTTCTAGTTCCATCTATTTACCTGAAAAGTTCATGATTTCATTTTTTAATGGGTGAGTAATTTTCTATTCTGAAAATGTACCACACTTTCTTTATCCATGCATCTGCTGAGGAACACCTCTATTCCTTCCAATTTCTGACTATTATGAATACAGCAGCAATGAACATAGTTGAGAAAGTGTCTCTGTGGTTCATTCAAGAGTAATATAGCTGGATCTTGAGGTAGATCAATTCTGACCTTCCTGAGGAACAGCTGAGCTTATGTCCATGGTGGCTGTACAGGTTTCACGCCCTCTAGCAATGGATGAGTGTTCCCTTTATCCCGTATCCTTGCCAGCATAAGCTGTCATTTGTAACGTTGCCATTATGACTGGTGTAAGACAAAAATCTCAAAGTGGTTTTGATTTGCATTTCCTGATGACTAGGTATGTTGAACATTTCTTTAAGTGTTTCTCAGCCATTTGAGTCTTCTCTATTGAGAATTCTCGGTTTAGATCTGTACCCCATTTTTAACAGGATTATTTGTTTTCTTAATATCTAGATTTCTATTCCTTTATGTATTTTGAATATTGGCCTTCTATCAGATGTGTAGTTAGTACAATCTTTCCTCCTATCTGTAGACTGCCATTTCATCTGTTGTGGGATATCCACTCACACTGTGAACCTTGAGTTTGCATTTGTATAAATGAAATAGAGTCACCCTCAGATCAGGAGGTAGAATCAGCAATTAGTTGACAGAAAGTAACCACAGAGAGTCAGAAGGGGTCTGGAAGATGGATAGAGAGATACACATGAAGTAGCAGGGAGGGTCTTTGAGTGTGATGGTATTTTCTGGTTTAGCAGCACATAAGGATGCTCTCTTTCACGACTGCAAAGAGTAAAGGTCAGCTAGTTGTTCCTCAAGCTCTCTGAACTATCAGATTTTCATCCCAGCCTCTGAATCCTGAGTTTTATTGATAAATAGAACTGTAGATATCAGTTAAAAACTACATTTGGTGGTGGCATCAACAGAAGGGGGATCTGGCTGGAATGTAAAAGCCCCACCAGGCCACTGCATGAGAAGGAGGCCAGTAACTAAAGAGCTGCAATTACTGGCAGAAACAGCAGTAACTTGAGGGGCAGTCACTGTACCGACGGAAAAACAACATTTTGGTGTCCAACATGGAGGCATATATCTAAACATAGGGTCTGTAAGAAGCTGGTTTGCTACTTGACTGAAAACTAGAGAGAAACACCTGCCACAGCACTGAACTATCAACTTGCTAGAGCCAGGGAGGGTAGGTGCAGCTGACAAAACACTTAGCTCTCATAGAAGGGCAAAGGAACATTTATTTTTGGAGCCATGGTGCACAGATACTTCAGTCTCTCTTGCAAGCTTATAAATGCTCATTTCATATGACTGCCCCTTCTTGCCAAGTAGGTTGGGTCAGATGTCCTGAACCTTTAAGGCTTGTCTCAGGCTGTCAGAAAAGGCTGCAGGCATGTAGAAAATGGGTCTAACCAAAAACAAAAAACACAAAAAAACAGAAAAACAAACAAACAAACAAAAACAAAAACAAAAAAAATAAAACCTCTGAACAAGAATAGTATGCTTTAAAATATGCTAAGGTGCTAAAGAAAAAAAAGAAAATGGGTAAAAATATAAAAATAGTCATAGAAAAATAAATAGTTTGAAAATGATAAAGTCTTTAAAGAGAGAGTAAAGTAATATAAAGGGAATAAGCTATGTAAGGATGGGAAATATTATAACTTAGGATGTTTGAACTCTTTATTAACTTTAATTTTTTTAAATGCTATTGAACAAATAACAACAGCTGCTGAGAGACATTGGATTGTGGAAAAAAACTGTTAAATTAAGCAAGCCCCTATCATTTAAGAATGTCTTATCTTCAGAATGTAAGTCAGGAAAAGTATTGCATAAGGGGGGAGGTTATGTCTTTGTTTCCACAGGAAATGAAAGCTGTGGATTCCTTCAAAATTAATAAAGATCAGATTTAACTGGAGAAGACCTCCTAAAAGTCTTGGCTACAGACATAAGGCAAGAAACCAAGAAAAACTACAAGATAGTCAATGTATACATGGATCTCTCTATGTGGGAATAGCTCTGTGACAGGAAGAGACATGATAAACCTTGTTGGCTACAGAGTCCTCATGACGTATTATTATATGTCATTCTCTCATGTGGCATGGATAGACATTTATTTTACAGTTTGGATGTACAGCCCAAAAACTTACAAAGTTGCTAGATATCCTTGGGTTAACGTAGATATATATGTTATTTTTAAAAGTGTGTGTTTTCAGAAAAAAAGAACCAATGAAGGCAAGTATTCCAGGTGATCCAGACTCTTAGAATGCCTCTGTTGTAGTTTCCTCAAAAGTCTGCAGCCAGAACAACTTCAAAACTGCTAGCTGAGTAACCTCACATACTAGTCCAGTCAGGACTGTCACTCTCACAGGTTACTCCAGCCTGCGCCTTCCAGTCACAGAGACAACAAATAATACGGAGAGCTCTCCCAGGACCATGATCCCAATTTTTTCAGGGTTCTCTAGAGATGTTGTCAACCCCCTAACAACATAAGAACATAACACCCACATTCCTGAGAGGTGGGAGTGAGTGTTTTTTGGTTGTTCGTTGTCATTTGGAGGGGGTGATTGCAAGTTGTTATTGATCATGGTTAGGGAGAAAATGAAACAATGAAGGTTAAATTCAAGGATATATTTATGAAAAGAAAAAGGGGGATATGATAGAATAAAAAGGTAGATTATTGAATCTATTTTTCAACTAAAAGGCAACTATATGTTTCAAATATTTTACATTGGTATGGATTTTTGTATATTGATACAAATTTAAGGCTATTTTGTTATATCATACTGTGAGGTATTGAACCTATGCAATTCATTTAAAAATATAATGTAAACATCTAGTCCTTGAAAGCTATTATTACAAACTGTTTATGATAATTAAGAAATGCGGGTTAGTAGTTAGTCATCTATAATAACCTAACTTCTAATTATGTTATATATGTTTTCAAGATTAAACAGAGATATATGTTAAGTAGGTGGTGTTCAAACACTTCAGAGATCTATAGAACACGACACTTAAGAAGTTTTAATAACATAAGACTTTTCATGGCAGTGAGATACTTCTGCTGCTGGCAGCACCAATATACTTCATAAAAGATGATGGGCATTGAAGATCCTCCATGTGGAGTTTCCTTTCAATATGGCAGAACTAGCCACTGGGCAAAAAACTACCTTCACCTCGACTGCTGACAGTATGCTATCCAAATTGAACAAGCAGGACTAAGGAATTTGACTGCCAAATTTTGCCAAGAAAAAGTAGGCAAGTCCTTCAAATTTCCTGCTTTACAGAAAAGTTTGTCAGATATTCTAGGCCTGTAGGCCAGAGATGGATGCCTGAACATTGCAGAGGAATACTGGGTGACTGTTCAGGCAGCTGGGAGAAAGGAGGCAGAGTTACGGAGAAGCCATGTAGCCGAACTGGAACCAGACAGAACTTTAGCCAGTAAGCCACAACCATGTGGCAATACATAGATTTGTAGAGATAGCTTAAACTAGTATGTAAGAGTTAGTCAATAAGAAGCTAGACCTAATGGGCCAAGCAATGATTTAATTAATATGGTTTCTGTGTGTTTATTTCAGTTCTGGGTAGCCAAGAAAAACAAGCAGCCTCCTACTACAAATTGGTGCCCAATGTGGGGCCAACTAAAATCCACTTAAAACCTGAGAGGGCTTGCAAAGGAATTCTAGACACTAAAAGACAAAGTTTAGCCGCATTTTTTTTCTGAATGGACTTTGCTTGCTGGCGGCATGCTGAGGCTCCTTTAAGAGAGGTTTTCCTGATTCAGGTGGTAGCAGGAAAAAAGCCTGCCATTTTGAAATGCTGGCTTTCTGGGCCATGCTGACAGCATGACCTCTGGCTCTTCCAAGAGACCGAGCATTTGAGTAGGGTTTGTGAGCATTGTGCTACGGTTTGCTGTGGGCCTAGAGATGGGGCATTGTGCATGGGTCTCAGAGGTGGCAAGCAGCTCCACCATGCTGGATGGGGCCAGGCAAACAGGAAGCACCATATTTCGCCTAGCAATGGTGCAGCTTAACTTTTTAAGAAGCACTTAGCATTTTAAGAAGCACTCCTAGACAGTAAAGAATTACAGATACACAATAGGACAGATTCAGACATAAAAGACCTCTAAAAGGGTCATAGTATTGGATAAATGTACGTAGGCTTGGGAGAGAAAAGAAAAAGAATATAGGAAGTTGTAAAAGGAAGCAAATGATTTAAACAAAAGGTTAAAGTTTTAAAGAGAGTACATACATAGATTAAAGGAGTAAAGATTAAAAAATAAATATTAAAAAGTAATAGAGTAAAAACAAATAAGCCATGTAAAGATGGAAAATTCACAGAGAGTCTTAATTATGTATATTATTCTGTTTTCTTTTAATTTTTTACTGTGAAGAAGCTAAATACAGAGAGACATTTCATTTTATGGGCTGTTAAGCTGTTATAAAGGCATCTTGATTTCAGAATTTGAGTCTAAGGATATGTTACTTTGGAAAAAGATTCTTCTTTTGTTTCACAGAGGATGAGACCTGTGGAATCCTTCCAGACTGATATCTTTTGATGGACCAAGACCTCCTGAAAGGTTGCCTTGAACACCCCTCAAAAAATGACTTTGTCCAATAAACACCAGGAAGAAGTTTGGGCAGAACTATGCCCATATTCCCAAATATTTTCTGTAAACATTTATTTACATTTAAAGGGGGATATGCTATAGAGATTTGCATTGGTATGGATCTGGGTTTATTGATACAAATTTAAGGTCAATTCTGTTATACTGTGTATATGTATATTTCTGCTCTTGATTAAGGTATTGTGGTTGTTCAGCTCATTTAAAAATGTAATGTATAATTAAGAAATTTAGGTTTTGGAAGTTGCTTGTGCTGCACTTCCTGTTTACCATGTAATATTTTACCCTTTTCAGGTCTCTGATGGGGGTAAAAACTAGATAGTTATAGTTTTACAGTTTTCCTTGTTACTAAATTCAGAAAAGAAACTCACAAAAGATATATAAAGTTTATAAATGAGAGACACAAAAGCTTAAGTTGTTTATTAAGAAAATGTTTTAAAGTCTACAAAGATATTTTTAGGTCAGTAATACAAGTTAAGATAGAAAGTGATTTAGGTACAAAATTTTGGACTCACCAAGATAGGATAAATAATAGAGTACTTTCTCAGAAATTACCAAATACAAATGGACTGGATATTGTGAATGTAACTCTTACCTGATAATTGCTCATATTGTATATACTTTTATTGTGTTAGAGTAAATACCTTTCCTTTCTGTTGAAACAAAATGAAAGAAACGTGGGATATTTGACACACTGGGTGAAGATATGTCTCTATCCTCCCTAACCTGCCTAAGGCACCTTCTGATTTAAAAAAGAGCTGAACAGCAAATAGCTAGGTAGAAGAGGATAGGCAGGATTTCTGGGCAGAAATAGGAATCTGAGGAGAAAGAGATTCACCAGCAAGACATGGAAGAAGTCGGGCTTATGGGAGTGAGGAGAGGTAATGAGGCACGTAGCAGAACATAAACAAACAGCCTAATTTAAATTTTAAGTGCTAGTTTGGAACAATCCTAAGCTAAGGCCAAGTTTTCATAATTAATAAAAAGTCCCCATATCATTACTTGGGAGCTGGAGGTCCAATGAAGGCTCAGTTACATTTGTCTAAATGATGGTATCT
Organism: Ondatra zibethicus; assembly: GCA_004026605.1. Classification (NCBI taxonomy): domain Eukaryota; kingdom Metazoa; phylum Chordata; class Mammalia; order Rodentia; family Cricetidae; genus Ondatra; species Ondatra zibethicus. The sequence goes on from PVIU01011601.1 coordinate 32,343, forward strand.
TTTGCCATGCACAAGTTTTCAGTTTCCTGAGATCCCAATTATTAATTGTTGATCTCACTGCCTGTGCTAACAGTGTGCTATTCGGAAAGTCTTTCCCTGTGAAATGAGTTCACTGCTATTCTCCACTTTATTTGCTATCAGGTTCAGTGTATTTGGTTTTACGTTGAGGTCTTTGATCCATCTGAAGTTGGGTTTTGTGCAGCATGATAAGCATGGATCCACTTGGATTCTTCTACATGCAGTCATTCAGTTATATCATACTGTAAGGTATCGTACCTATGCAATTCATTTAAAAATATAATGTAAAGATCTAGTCCTTGAAAGTTATTATGACAAACTGTTTAGGATGATTAAGGAATGCTTAATTATTTTTTAACATTTTTTGACCATTTTTTTAAGATGCTGTCTTTAACCACTGTGTATTTCTGACTTCTTTGTCCAAAGTCAAGTGCCCATAGGTATGCAGGTTTATGTCTGGGTCTTAAAGTTGATCCCATTGATCAATTTATCTATTTTTGTGCCAATACCACGCTGCTTTTATTACTATAGCTTTATATTACACTTTGAGGTCAGGGATGGTGATGTCTCCAGCACAGCAGTTTGTTTATTATTTTGGATTGTTTATAGCTGACCTAGTTTTGTTTTGTTTTTTGTTTGTTTGTTTGGTTGGTTGGTTTTTTTGTTTTGTATTTTGTTTTGTTTTTGTTATTTTTACATGAGTGTGTTTCCATATGAAGCCGGGAATTTCTTTCAAGGTCTATGACAAATAATGTTTAGGGGTTGAATTGAATCTGTAGATTGCTTTTAGTAGAACGGCCATTTTTACTATATTAATCCTACTGATCCATGAGCATGGAAGATCATTCCATTTTCTGATACCTTCTTTAAATTTCTTTCTTCGATGTTTTTTTTTCTTTAAAGTTTTTACCATACAAATGTTTTACTTGCTTAGCTGGAGTTACCACAATGTATTTTATATTATTTGAGGCTATTGTGAAAGATGGTGTTTCCATGATTTCTTTTTTAACCTGTTTGTTGTTTGTACAAAGGAAGGTTAATGACTTTTATGAGTTAATTCTGTATCTAGCTCCTTGCTGAAAATTTTTATCAACTGCAAGAGATTTCCAGTGGACTTTTCAGGGACATTCATATATAGTATCATATCATCTGCAAATAAAGATAGTTTGACTCCTTCCTTTCTAATTTGTATTATCTTGATCTCCTTCAATTTTCCTCTAGCTAAAGGCTTCAGTTACTATACTGAATAGCTATGGAGAGAATGAGCAACCTTGTTTTATTTCTGATTTTTATGGAATTGCTTTGAGTTTCTCTCCATCTAAGTTGATGGCTATGGGATTGCTGTAAGTTGCCTTCATTATGGTGAGATATGTTCCCTGTACCCTAAACTCTTCAGAATTTTTATCATGAAGGAGCGTTGGATTTTGCTAAAGGTCTTTCTGCCTCTAATGAGATGATCATGTGGTTTCATCTTTCGGTTTGTTTATATGGTGGATTATATTTATCTCTTTATGTATGCTGAAACATCCCTGAATTTCTGGGATAAAGCTTACTTGGTTATGGTGAATAATCTTTTTGATGTGTCCTTGATTCTGTTTGTGAGTGTTTTATTGAGAGCTTACCTCTGCCACGAGGGGCCTGAACTGGTTGTACTGATATGCAATTCTCTGAGAAAAATGTAGTTATGGCAGAGGCTGTTCAAATTCTCTGCAGAGGAAGAGCTGGGATCACATATTAGTGGAAATGTGGCTGTAACTATTCTCTGAAGTGTAACGTTGAAGCCCTTGTCAGAACCCTGAGCAGCTGTGTCATTATCTCAGCACGATAGGATTACAAGCAATTTCTATTTCCATCTTGTGCTTTTTTAATTTTTAAAATTTTCAATAACTAAACCGCATTTATGAAAATAAAAAGAAAACAATTATATACCTTAGGAAGTGGAAAAGAGCAACATGCAAACATTTTGCATTCAATTAACCCCACTCTAAAGTAAGGAAACATACACATAAAACTGTGTTTAGGGAAAGCATCCAAATAAACAAAAGCACATCAGCAGTCATTCCTCAGTGAGAAATATTGTTCTGTCCTTTTTGTTATTTTCCAACTTTATAAGAATGAACATGTGGCATTTCTATAAGAATACCAATTAATTCTACTTGAGCACAAAACTGCAAGCAAATTTACCTTCGTGGTTTGAAAAACAAGGCTTTATTTTTCTTCTTGCCTAAAATAGACTTTAAATTTACCGCAAAATCACTCCCTGATCAAACTGTAAATGAAGAGAAAGCAAACAGAGGGAGAAGGAGGAGGCTATCACTGGATAAGAGGAAGGAAAACACATGTTGCTGTGGTTTCAGAACTGCCTAGCAACCCTTTTAGCTGTCTCTAGTCAGCTCCTTTGCCAGCCCTCTAAGTGGTTATTGTAAACCCTCACCATTCTCATCAAGATCGTGTCCTAGCCCATTCACTCTCTGCAGATGATTGCGTCACCAAGCAGATGTCATATGGTGTAAACTTCCTTTCCTTCTCCAGGATTTATCTCCAAGCTCATCTGTATCAAAGCACTAATAAAAAGGAAAGAAACTTACTCCACAAAGAAAAGGTTTCTGGATGGCCCTGGTGAGAATCAACCACTTGGAAAAATTATTAGACCCCCTGAAAATAGAAAAATGATAACAAAAACTGTAGACAAAATCATTTCCTTTATAAATATTGATCACCTGTCTTTAATATAATGTTAACCAGAAAAATAAGAAAATATTCCTTTGTCCAGATCAGTGGATACTTGGTTTTGTCTATTACTCATTAATCAAAAAGACATGGTATTTATTTTATATAGTCACCCAGTAGATATATGACTACTTCAAAGCAGATATTTCAATGGTTGAATGTCAGTGATCTTGCTGAATGACTCAAAGGAACACTAGCAAAGTATGTACAAGCCATTAACAAATAAATCCAGCACTAAGGGCAGGCCAATAAATCTGCAAATGTTTTTCTGTCTGACTTGAATAATTCTTGGTTAGCTATCACAAGAGACAAGAAAGTTAATCTCCTCTTTGCAGCCATGCATACCATAGAATGTGTAAGGTTTTTATCCCCCTTCTCTGTTCACTTGCCCCCCTCCCTTATGCCCTATCTCATACATGGGACATTAGAAGAACATGTAAAGATATTTAGTACCCTACAGGATGTCATTTCCCACTACTTCTGTGCCTTCATCTGCAATTACCATGTCCCTCCCAACTCCCTCTATCCCATCTGCTCCCCACATGTAGCTGGCACACACTTTTTTATGTGTCTTCTCTGCCCAAGACATTTTTCCCATATGTTTAAAAGTAATATCTTTCTTTCTTCAATCAGAAAAGGCTATGTCTTTTCTGAGAATCATCTTATACTTCTTATAAGCATTCCCCATTCCTCCTTTAATTCTTTTCCTACTGCACCCATCACTACTTGACATATTCTTTTTTCTCGTCTCCTTTCCTAACACCTGGCATTCAACTTACTTTTCTACATTTATGTCCACGATAAAGCCTAAGGTGCATGCCTGTGACCCAGCAAGGCAAGATCGGGTATTCAATGTCATTCTCTACTACAGAGCTTTAGGTTAGTGTGAACTACACAGTTTCCTACCTCACACCTCTTCCTGTAAAAGAAAGAAAAATACCCAGGATACATTAGGGGCTCAATAAATATTTACCAAATGACTAGATAGTGAATGGTTGAATATGATAAGGCCACCAAGATAGGCTAATGTGGTCTGCATATCTGAAATTGAACTTTGTGGGAAGAAGAGAAAGATGGCCAGACAGCAAAGGAGTTTCGAGGTGGAAAAAGACAAAGCATTCCATCCATGAGAGCGACATGAGGAAATCAGAAGAAAAGCGTGCAAGCATTCTACAGTTCAATGTTGAAAAGGCAGGAATCTCTGAGTGCCTCCCATTAAGCTCGTGTTCTAATCCTTGGAGCGTTATTAGTGACTTCTTAACTAACACTTTAGGCTCTCCAGAGTTCTCCACCTTCCTTGACCAGGTGAAACTGGGCAAGCTCGAGGGGATTTGCCATAAAGAATCTTCCCTTTATCATTGTAAAATGTGCCCATTGGTGATATACTTCCTGTATCTAAATCTAGTCTTTCTAACATTAATCCAGCCAGTCAGCTTTTCTCTTTTGCTGCTGTTGTTCGTGGCCATTTGCATGAATTTTCCCTATTATGGATACTCAGTGGGCGCTTACCCTTTTCCCTTGCCCTATTTATTTTCTCCTATTGACTGTTTGGTGTAAATAAATTGCACAGCTTTGCTTGTAAATTGCTTCAGTTGACTTACATTTCCTTCAATACCATCTTCTACTCCTAAAAGTCCATTTAGTCGTCTTTTTACATAAAACATTGTGCGCTCCAGATCTAGAATGTATATCTGATTCTTTTACATAATTTCCTCCCTACATTTGTGCCATCACTAAATACATTTTTCCTTTTATCAAACATATTTATACCAAATATATTTAGAGTAGTATTTGAGCCATCTTTTTTAATCCATTCTAACATCCCTATAATGTGTTTCTATTGATGCTTCTTCCCACCAGTCCTCGGAGACTGGGCAATCCTTGTTTTGGAGTTAATATCCACCCCTCACCCACCAAGTTTCAAATATTGAAAGGTTGGTGTCCAGCTGGTGGCACTATTAAAAAGCGGTAGAAAGTATGGGAGCTGGAACCTGGCTGGAAGAAGTAGGTCCCAGGAGCCGTGGCTTTAAAGGAGACATGGACAACCCCACACCCTCCTACTTCCTGACTGCCAAAGGAGGAGCAGCTTTTCCCTGGACCCCTCTTCCACTGTAATACTCTGCATCACTATGCATTCGGAGACATGGAGCTATAAGTGGAACCTTGGGAAACCATGAGCCAAAACAACGGATTATTTTAGGTTGACTTTCTTAGGTATTTTGCTTTGCCCTGTTGCAGGATATTTGACCACACTTTGAACTTTGAGATTGCTTTATTACTGAAGAAAAAACCCTGTTTCTAGTTGTTGTGTGGTTCAGTCCTAGCAAACACCTTCAATCCAAGAGCTTTCTGCTTAAATATTGTAAACAAGATTAAATAAAGTCAACCATAGCTCAAGAGTCAGCAAGCATTTGACAAGAAGTGAACACAGGAAGAAAAAAACAGAGAGAGAAAGAGTGAGTCAGGAGGATGGATAGATGGACACACAAGAAGAAGGGAGGGACATTGAGTTGGAGGAGTCTTGTTTGAGACAGCATAGGAGAAAGGTCAGTTAAGGTGGAAGGTCAGCTGTGTGCTTTCTCTGCCGCTCTGAGCTAGCAGGCTTTCACCCCAGCATCTGGCTCCTGAGTCTTTACTGGTAAAATAAAACAACTGAGATTTAGTTAAAAACAACATTTGAGAAATGGAAATCTCACTATCACGGCTGTGTAGCATGGCTAGACACCATTCTATGCTGTAGAGCATAGAACGCTGTCTTCTTTTTAAAGAGTGATAAATTTTGTTCCAGCAGGCAGTTAATTGACTGAAAGAACAGTTTTATATTATCAAGGCCTCTATTAACTCAAACATCTCCAACATAGTTTTGTCATAAAACTAGGGTAGCCTTTCTCTTAAAACACACCCCTTTAGGGGTGTCTTCTGAATGGGTGCAGTTTTAAGCTAGGTCCCTCTGCTCTAGCTGATAGAGACATCAGTTTGCTTAGTGCCACAAACCCCCAGGTATCTCACAGGGAGTTGTTGTCAGGGGGCCAGGCCTCATGAGAATTATTCTGTGCTGAAGTCACTTATTATTCATCCAGACTTAAAATGTTTGCTATTCAGAATACTTAAGTTCATTCTCTATGCTGCTGCCATTTCTACTATATTGCCACCTCAGGAGCAGAGACATCCAGCATCTCTTTTTCTACCTAGTATGTTGTCTGTCTACCACCCAAAGAGCGAGGGCTCCAAGAAAGCTCACCTTGGGTATTTGACTTACTTTAGGAAGCATAGTCTTGTGTAATCTGTTATCTAATGTCCCCAGTACAGTTTCCCTGTGACTTTTATCCAGGTTATAGTTGTGACACTAATCACTCCACCACGCATGAAGAAGAGATATTCATACATTTTTATTTACTTCAAAATTTTGTAGTAGAAAAAAATTCAACTCATTTTTTCACAAAGTAGCCTAAATAACAATGTTGGTATCAAGCTATCAACAAAGCATATTTACTTTATAAAATTTAGTTCATTTTTAAAATCAAATAAAGGTATGGATATGACAAAGTTCTGTTTCTTAATTCAAAGAGGAAGATCAATTTATAATGGGTGGGTGGATGGATATATATGTGTATATACCACAGAGAGAGAAATAATAACCTTCCCCTGAGAGTACCATATTTATAGTTAAGTATAAACACCTTCAATATTTCCTGAGGGTCCTCTCTATTTTCTCTAATAATAGAAGCTTGCTTTTTCAAATACTCAAAAGACAAAACTAGAGTGGTCATTAAAGGTGATCTTTATGTCACCAATCTCACTGGTTCCACAATACAATGGGAGAAAATTCACCTGATAACTCCCTGCAGTTTTTGCAAAATATAAATGTTCAAGACATAGAAAGATAATCAACCCAACTACACGTCTATGAATTCTCCATTCGTGGCTCTTTCTAGCTTTCAGTCTTTCCAAATGGACTGCTATTTGGTGCCCCAAGTAGATATGACTCTGGAGCAGCCTATCACAGCAAGTCTTTAGATGGGAAAGAGGTAAAACAAAATTATAGTTGGAAATTCTTGATTCTATGTAGAATAAATGTTTTTTTTTGGTACATGAGTTTGTTGGCTTTTTGTTATAAGAGTTTGGTAAAACTCCATGATCTTTTTCTTTTCCATAAGAGATACAAAGATGTAACACCTAAGCTGTGGCTCTGCTTTGAAAGGATAAGTGTGCCTTCCTGGAGCAGTTTTTCCCCTACTCCCATTCCCAGCTATGGAACTGTATGGACATTCCTTATTCTTAAGGGATAAAAGGGACAGAAAACAAACTAGCCTGAACAGACACCAAGTCCCTAGTAAAGCACTGATCCCTCTCTTTTCTGAGATTCTATAAACATCTTGGTCTAGGACTGGATATAGATAATTGTACTGTTGTAGTACATAAGGTTTCCCTAGGGTCCCTCGGTTTCAAAAGGAGAGAGCTTCAGTCTTAACACTTCAACTATTTCTCTAGCAGCTCTTCCTAGTAGCCTTTTACAAAGGAAGAATAGATGTAAAGCTAGCCACTCGTTTGCAGCTCTCCCTGTGTAGGCCACATTGGTAAGAATTCTAAAGGCTAGGACAAGTTACCAGTTGAATTCTTACCAGAGATAAGATGGATAGAGTGGGCAGGATAATAGGAATGAGTAAGTAGCAAACTGTTATCCAGCTCCTCCAATCATACCACTCCAGGCCCCTTATTTTCTTCCCTGGTCACTAGTTTTTCTTTGTCTCATTAGAATACATCATTTTCCTTAGGTGGTAATTGTTGTGTGTGTGAGTGTGGTTATGAGTAGTAAGAAATTACTTTTAACATTGTTTTCTTCATGCAGTTATTATAGAAAGATATGCATGATTTGTGCTTTTGATGGCTACTTAATTTGAAGTTATTTTAATTTTCCCAATAATCGTCAGGATTATTAGCATTGCCCTTTTAAAGTAGTAATGGTTAAACATGACTGAACATGTGCCATTCTTTAACAATTTTAACTGAACCTCCTCATTCTAAGCTTTGTGCTCATGTAATAGAAACAAAGATATAAACAAGAGAAATATGGCCTCTGTCCTCACAATTTACTTCCAAATAGAGAAAACACACACATGAATCACTGGCTACCATAGACTGAAACAAGTCTATGATAGAAGACAGTTCTCCTAAATATCCATAGTCCAATGCTAGAATGTAAAGGTAGTTAACAACGTTAATTCCTTTTCATTCCTATATCTATAATTAACTAGCATAATGGCATCCATATCACCCAATTGCAGTGTTTTTAGAAACAGCATAGACAGTTTGCAGTGTTTGTCATCTGCAAGGAGTACTTGATGTGAGTCGTGCCATCCAAATACTAGCAAGGTCTTCTTAGTGCGAAATGCTCTACCTCAAAGCTTTAGTGAGGTTTCTGATAGAAGTAGGAAATGACTAGTGGTCAATTCTGAGTAAATGTACATGAGGTATTCAGTATATTAGAAGAGAACAAAAATAAATATATTTTCCTTATATCTTGTCTAGCCATTAAAATCAGAAACCCTGAACTCTATTTGTGATACATGTGCTTATCCAACCAAATGAAAATACATACATCACACTATCTTGGGGTCAGACATTTGCACTGAATATAGGACCTTAGAAATAAAATTCAAGATTATCATTTATGAAACATTTTTTAAGAACTACAGCCACTGATATTATAATCACTTTTCCTTCGGAGTAATTCTCTACTCTACGTTCTGTAATTGCACAGTATCTTTCCATCAAGCATACAAAATCACAGGCACTATTTTGTCACTATTTATGTTATCGTTCTAAGACAGGGCCTCTCTATGCAGCCCTGGCTAACGTAGAACTCTCTCTGTAAACCATGCTGGCTCAAACTCAGAGATACCCCCTGCCTGCTTCTGCCTCCTTAGTGCTAGGATTAAAGCCATGCACCATCATACCCTGATCACAATACCAATTAACCTTTCCTATATTCCCAACAGACAGGAAGCTTATACTGTTTCTTTACACCCATTTATACATGTCAATCCATAGACTCACTCAATTGCACAAATATTAGAGAAGACTAGCCACTATCAGAGTCATAAAATAAGTCAATTTTTTAAATGAATTCTCAGTTTCAACTCAGATATAGGTCGTTGTATAATTCAATTAGATTAATGTCAAAATCAATATTAGCCAGAATATTTTGCTAGAAAATAAAGGGAAAATTTTGTTATTTGAAGATTTATTTTACTTGTATACATGTTGTGTGGGGAGGTGTGAGCTTGTGCACGAGTGCACGTGCTCGTGGAGGCCAGAGGTGTCAGAGGCTGCCATCCACGAGTGCTGGGAATGGGTCCTCTACAAGAGCGGTGCACACTCAGCCACTGAGACAGCTCTCACGTCTCCCTTTTTTGCTAAGATGAATTTTTGAATTTACATATGTATATCTGTGTATCTGTGTTGGGTATGCCAGTGCCCACAGAGGGCAGAAGAGTGTCAAGCTCCCCTAGAATTGGAATTACAGGTGATTGTGACCTGTCTGTTGTGTGTGTTGGGAACTGAAATCTGTTCCTCCACAAGAGTAGTATGTTTTCTTAACCACTGAGCCTTTCCTCCAGCCTAGAAGAATTGCTGCGAAAAGAGGTTGACTTATTTACTAATTTCAAAACTATGCAATTTCAAGTTTAATATCAAAACAATAAGAACTGGTGCTTCCAACCTGTGCATAACATATTAAGATATTTTTATTCATAGGCAATCCAAGTATGTATATATCATATCCTCATATCATTAACCTATCCTCCCATTTATCCATCTTTCAGTCATCCATCCTACCATCCGTCTATTCATTTGTCTATTTATCAACGCCTTGGAAACAATAATTATAATAACAGAAGTTTAGAAGTAAAAGCAAAACTCATTTTGTTAAAAGAAAACCTCATCTGCTAAACTAAGATCTAATCAATGCATAGGACTTTAGCAGGAAAAATGCAGACAGAATTATATATAGTAAGAAGAGTCTGGGCTGCAGAATAGCAGTAGGAAAGAATATGCTTAGGAGAGGATGGGTGCATAAATATAAATGAACATAGTCACATATGGCTTCTTTAAATATTTATGCATAATATAACCAAGATTTGGAGCAAGGAGCAGAGAAGTAAGAAATAAGACTGGATAGTTGGATAGGGTAGACCTTTGAATCCTTAGAAGGAATAAGTACATGAGGCATAGTACAGAAATTATTTCACTGTCAATGACAACTCATAAAAGTTGTATGATAAAACAGTCAGAGAAACACGTCTGAAATCCACTCCATTAAAATGTAAGGAATATATTCTTATATAAACACTGATTAAAAGTACACCTAAGGCAGACATCTTCAGTAGATGGTAAGTTTTGTACTTATTTGTGTAGACAGGATTGTGGGAGATCAAGTGTCAAGCAGTGGTGTAGTTTGTTTTCTGTTGCTGAGATAAACACTATGGGCAGAAAAAACAAGTAGATATAGGTTTTATGTCTGCTTATACTACAGGTAACAGCCCATCACTAAGGGAAGTGAGGCAGGAACTAGATCTAGCAAGAAACTAAAGCAAAACCACTGAAGAATGCTGCTTCCTGCTGCACATTGGTTAGTGCTCAGCTTTCTCACATAGCCAAAACTTGGCATAAAACCATCCACAGTGAGCTGGGCCCTCCCACATCAGTCATCAACACAGACAATTTATCACAGACATAGCTACAGGCAAATCCGATCGAAGCTATTCTCCAACTGAGATCCTTCCCTTTCCATGTGACTCTAGGTTGTAATTAGTTGACAATAGCAAATAACTTGTTTAAAAATGATTATATCTCTATTCTAATATCATTATATGTGTAGAGTCATTAAATCTTCATAAAAGGAGATACTATCCACTCGCCTACACAAGGAAACAGAAGCACAGATTTGTCGATGATATTGGCCCAAGAGCTATGAATATAAGGCCCCTAAATCTTCACTGACCAAATAAAATAAAACTCGGTTGGTGAATTAAAATTCAACTTAATGGATTTTGAATGCTTATTAAGTGTGTTATAGATACCATAAAGCATAATGAGAGATTTTGCCTTCTTTGTCTTTTGCCTGGCTCTGCCTTAACTATGAAGATTGCCTTTCAGTCATACTCTTCAACATTAATAGTGCTACTACTATATTTACCAATTTCTGCTTCCATCATCACAGTGTGAGGAGCTTGTTAAGTTGGCTCAGTCATACTCACATTTTTATTCCTGAATAGAACATGATCTGTACCATACATGTTTACTCATTGTTCATAGAATATATGCATCAATGCTGAGTATGGTTACTACACTAAAGACTTGACAGTCTTTTCTCAGAGGAAGACTAGCCCAACATGTAAACAACACATCATGCTACCAAATATTTATCTCCAAAAAAATACCAGGATTATAACTCACTATAGACACTCTTAGAATCTAAAGTGGTGAGAACTTCATATTGTTGCAACCCTTTAATACAGTTCCTCATATTGTGATGACCCCAAACTATAAAATTGTTTCATTGTTACTTCATAATTGAAAATTTGCTACTGTTATGAATCATAATGTAAATATATGATATGCAAGATATCTGATATGTGTCACCCAAAGGGGTCACGACCCACAAATTAAGAACCTCTGTTAGAGGAACTGATGGGAGATTCCCCTCTGTATGCTGCAGTTACCACTGATTAATAAAGAAACTGTCTTGGGCCTGTGCAGGGCAGAATAGAGGTAGAAGGGGAAAACTAAACTGAATGCTGGGAGAAAGAAGGCAGAGTCAGAAGAAGCCATGTAGCCCCACCAGAGACAGAAGCCAGATGGAACCTTGCCAGTAAGCCACAGCCACGTGGCAATACACAGATTAATAGAAATGGGTTAAATTAAAATGTAACAGCTAGCCAATAAGAAGCTTAAGCTAATAGGCCAAGCAGTGTTGTAATTAATACAGTTTCTGTGTGGTTATTTGGGGGCTGAGCAGTCGGGAACAAACAAGCAGCCCCCAACAACAAGGAATTAACTGGAAGAGACACACTCCATATTTGGTGAGGGTAAATCTTTCATCAACAACAAAGGACAAAGTGGTGCTAAGTCGGCAATCCTTAATTAACCAGGTAAACTGGTAATCTTATAATTCATTGCATAGATAGATGTCAAATTAATGAAAGGTTTCAAAGTAGAGAAATGTTATGGCATAAGCTCCATACTAGTCTTTTCATGGCCTTTTAAATTTTCTTTTTGTTGTTTTTGTATTCCCTTTAGTAATATAATATTTCAAAACCAGTATTTGATTTTTTAAGATAGAATATTAGTACATACACATGACCTAATTCATTTTTCTGGACATGGACATCTAAATTATTTCCAGATTTTTTTACTATGTTGAACATGCTGTGGCTGTTTTCCTATACAAAGTACATAAGAAGAGTCTCTAAGAGTGTTCCTGGAATTAGAAATAGAAGGCTCCAAGGATTTGCAAATGTTCCTCTTACAAGAAAATCACAAACAAATCATGTCAATTCACACTTCTACCAAAATTATAAGAAACCTTACTGCTTAACCAGATGTCTACTGGGTATTATCAATCTTTTAACTTTTAGTGAAATAAATGATTTAAAAATAGCACTTCATCTCAGTTTTCCTTTCTCCCAGGGCTGAGAACTAGGCATAAGGCACTATTCGTGGTAGGCAAGTACTCTACCAGTAACTGACATTCCTATTCCTCATCTTAGTCTTGATTTGTTTTTGCTTGATTACTAATGAACTTCGGTGTTTATCCATATATTTACCGCCTTCTATAATTTAATTTCCTACTTGTGAAAAGCCTAATTGTTTTCTTTTAGGTCACTCAGCATTTATTCCTGTGTGTGCATTAGATATTGATAAGATGAGTCATATGTTGACCATATATACACTATTAACTATTACTATGACATATTTTTTCACTGTCTTAAAATGATTTAATGAATAAAAGTTCTTATGCTTTAAGTTCACCTTTACCATAATTTGTTTATGGTTAGTTGTTTCCATATTTTAAGAATCAACTTCTTACCTCTAGTAAAGGAAAGCATAGCATTCAAATATTTTCTCTTAACTCTTCAAAGATTTGCTTTTGATATTTATGTCCTTTATTATCTCCAGTTGATTTTTGTACGTGGTAGAAAGTGAAGATACAACTCTACTTTTCTATATGTTTTATGAATATGTTAAAAAGCTTCCCTTTCTCCACCACTCTGTCATAAGCAACATTTATATATTAAAGTTACACATACCTAAATCTACTTTTGGGTTATCTTTCTGATGGTAATTTTTCTATAAAGGCAACACCCATAACCAAGGCAATTTCCAAAAGAAAGTGTTTAATTGGACTTACTGTTTCAGAGGGTTAGAGTCCATGATGGTGCGAGCAAGGGAAAACTCACAGCTTGATCCACGGTAGGAGAGAGAGGGAGAGGCACACTGGGAATGGTGCAAGGTTTTTGAAACCTCAGAGGCCACTTTGAACAACATACCTCCTCCCAAAGGCCACACCTCCTAATCTTTCCAGAGCAGTTCCATCAACTGGACACCAATACCCAAACATGCGAGCTTATGGGGCCATTCTCACCCAGACCACCACAGTTTCATAGCTTGTCAGTCTACAAATACAAGGCCAAGTGCAGATTATCCTGATCAACATAAGTTTCTCAAAATGCTTGATGCCTGCTGGTGTTACCATCTTTACTCTTCTTTGTAAGCATTTTAACTGCTCCTGACATCAATGTTTTATTACACTTGAGGTTGTCAATTTTCAAAGGAAGTTCTATTCAGATGTTTGCAAATGTCATTGCATACACAAATAGACTGGGGAAGAACTTGATATTTAATTATATTATATGTATTTATCCCTAATGCTTCTTAAGGTTTTAAAATTTTATTAACATTCTTACACACTTTTAATAGATTCATTACTATATAGTCAGATTTTAAATTTTATAAGTATTACTGATTAAGATTATGCATTCTAGTTATTAATGTTTACAAATATAATGTATTTTTCTTTAGGGACTTCCACTTAGCTCCCTTATAAAGTTTATTATTCTCATTAACTTATTTGTATATTTTTATATGGATACAATTAATTGACACTCATATCATCTAATAAAAATTAGGACCTTAATCTCTTTTTCAGATTTTATATGATTTTTTCAATAGGACTAACATATTACTACATATATTAATATATACATAAATACACACATATATACTGTATATATGAATTCATGCTCTACATACTACCTTATCACTAAGAATTGGATATTGTGTCCATCATTCTAATCTTGATAGGGCATAGCAGTAAAGATTTCTGAGCTCTAATTTTGAATTAGATTCTTCTAACATTTCTATTTAATGGTGTTTACACATAAGTACATATGTGTATAAATTGGTCCTTATCAAACACATTATTCACATTTCCTTTTGTGCTTTCATATAATTTGGTTATGCATAAAATCATAAATTCAATGCTAGCACAAAGGTGAGATTGTCAAATATGAGATCAATAAGAGATCTAAAGCATCTCATGTGACTCTGCACACTTATTCTTCTTACGTTGAACATGCTACCTGACAAATGATAAAGGGGGTAAGGTTTGGTGATCTATCTTTCCCAGAATTCTGATTTAAAACATCTCTTTTAATAAAGTAATTATCTAACTTACATGACATTTCTTAATGATACATTTATCCTTAATCCACAAATTATAGGTTTGCTTACCATAAGCAATCCTAACCCAAATACATCCTGAAAGGAACTCTCCACCAGTAAGATTCTTTTCTGAGCAAATTTCAGCTGTGTGTCTACCAGTCAGTTAGTTACCCTATATTTGATCATTAGAATAAGCCTCCCGACTCTGTCTCAAAGAGCACGCCATCTGCAGGAGCAGAAATGGATTGCAAACTGCAGCTTCAGCCCTGACATTTTCCTTGAGAAATTTGAAATTGTTAAACATTGTCTTCCCTTGTGCTCAGTGTTGCTGTTAACAGATTTGATGTTGTCTAACTCTGGTTCTTGTTTCTATGACCAGGAGCTGGTCTTTTACTTCAAATGTTTTCTAATTTTTTTCTTAATAATTGCTTTTGTAAAGAACAAAATATTTATTTACTTATTGTATGTCTGTCTGTCTCTCCCTCTCTCTCTCTCTCTCTCTCTCTCCTGCCTCCATGTGTGAGTGTGTCTGTATGCATGCATATGTGTGTGTGCTTGTGTGCATGAGTGTGCATGAGTGTGTGTGGGGGGTGGACATCAGACAACTTGGTTCTCTCCTTCTGTCACATAAGTCCCAGGAATGGAACTTAGGTCTTCAGGCTGAGCAGCAGGAGACTGCACTTGCTGAGACACCTAGCCAGCCTGGTATCTCTAACTCTTGTTTTCTATATGTTGGCATTCAATTCTCTTTCATCTTCTTGCCATATACACATGTGCAAAATTTTGGCATCTCTGCTTCCTCCTAGAATTCTGATATCTTCAGTGACATAATCTGTTTTCCCTAGCAGATTCATTCATCCCATTACTAATCTTAGTCAGTGTATTCATTTAAAATATTAACTTTTTAATACCAAATGACCAGCTCTAATTTATATGGTAGTCTCCCTTTCTTGCAACGCTAATATTTTACATTAATTTTCTTTATATATTTCGGTTTATCTGAAGTTCTCTTCCCTCTAACACTCATGCCTTACACAGTATCTGTAATCTCTATGATTTTTCTCTCGCTTTTTTTTCTGAAGTGCTTATTCTACTAAATCTCATATATCATTATTTTGACCTGTGAGTTTATATTGCTGCTTCTGCTGCTGTGGGTATCTAGAAATCATCCAAGACTCATCACGATATGGGTACCAGAAGTCTGTGCATCAGTGGATGCCAGTTCCCATGGTAACCAATCAGGCTTTGGGTATCATTTCAATCTGCAAAAACAGAATTTAAGAGCAAAAGTCAACCCACTTTCCTTCCCTATCTCAACCCCTCGCAGCCCTACTACTGGTGCCTAGCTCAGGCTGCCAATAGTCTACAATCCTCTGTCCATCCATAGATTTTTTTTTATAATTCCTTATTTCCTTTTACATTTGCTTCAATACTGACTTTAAGAGAGAAAGTTGTTTTGTTTACTTTGATTATAGAATCAAAGGATTTACTTGCATGAGTTTTCCACTCTAGCTATAGAGCTTCTAAAATTCAGATGTTCTATTTCACTCGATTTTCCATCCCTAGATCTTCATCATATCTGACATGTGGCTGACAGTCACGATATAATTCCGTGATGAGTGAATAACTTCTCTATGCAAAGTTTGAAATATCCCACCAGAACAATTTTAGCATGATCACAAGTTATTGCACTGTCTTGTCCTTCTAAAGGCCATGTAGCAGAAGGTATCACCAACACAGTGATCTTAACTTGAAAGCCAAATAAGCAAGAGCCACATAACCAAAACAGATAAGGAAAATATTAATAGTTAACTTTTCAAAAAAAACTTTCCTTATTTTTAAAACCTGGGGCCAGCTTTTTCAAAGGAAAATGAAGTTATTATACCTTCCACAATTCCAAAACTTTGCAAAACACTAAACCCTGCAAAATGGCAGTATTTCCGAGAGGAAGGACTAATGTGGAAGAGAGGAGTCTGGAGAGATCAGGAGTTCTAACCCCCATTCCTCTACCAACTGCCTCTCTGACAAGGAACAACTCATTAAATATCTCTATTTCCCTCAATTATAAAATGAGCAAATTAAGGACGAATAAGATGGAAGAGAAACTGGGGTGGAATTTCAAATCATCAACTGTCTCATTATGATACTGACATCATGTTCAATGCTTTCATAGCTTCTGCGTCTTTATCTCAGCACTAAAACTTTTATGGCCTTCATTGGGATGCTCTAACAAATCACTAAATTGATACTCACAGAGTTCATCACATCACCCTTATCCCAAGTGTTCCAAATGCCCAAGTCATTCCCTGCTTCCAGCTCTCTGTAGTTATGAGTCCAGATGGTTTATTGGAAGCAAATCCAACATGGATCTGCTCTCTATTCTAAAATGGCTATCTACCAAAGTTTCCACACTGTATTAGTTCTCCTACAAGCTAAAGATTTTTCTTTTAGATGTCAACATTGAGTCATAAATTATTTAGAAGATAAGTACATACACTTCTGCGTTTCTGCATGTTAGCTATTTAATCTTCTTTGGCTAGTGGTGGAAGTATATGCAAAGAGAGGAAAAACACAGTGATGTATGTATATGATTTATATTAAAGCATTAGCAACTGCCCCAGTGAAATATTCACTCACAGTGATATACAAAGGAAGTGCTTACACATTAGGCAACAACATGAGAAAAAACTTCTTTAGCCTAAAAATGTATGTGTCACTGCTTTTAGCTGTAAAATGAAGGAGCAAGCAACAATGAGATGGTGTAACGCCTTTGTCACAAAGACCAGAGTGGAAATACTAATCAGAGTCAGAATACTATGGTGTCCTTGTTCAAAGTAACCCAAATAAATGTTTGTTAATTAATAGAATGGAATGTGTCTAGCGTCACACTAAATAGCGAGATTCAACTAAGTTATTGTATATTTTAATGATGAGATAAATTCTGCATTAATTCTTTTTTGTGAAGAAACAGAACTCTACATTAAGAATAAGATTCAAATTTCCAGAGACGAAAATGGATCTTAAAGAAAATTACTAACTGTAATTTTCCAACACTCCATATTATGATTGAACAGTACTTTGGAGATACATACACACACACACACACATACACATATATATATAAACATCTTCCATGGATGACCAATGGACATTACAAACTCATCCTATAGAAACTTGAATGCCAGAACTTTCTTGTGTCCAAACTTGCTCTGCTTGTAGCATCTTTATCTACTGATGTCCACTTCTTCCTCAATGTTCATTGTGAAAATACCAAGGACACTCCTGCCTTACCACTTTCTTTCATATTCCAGATCTAAGGTTCCACAGTTTTTTTGCTTTAACCTTCAAACACATTGAGAATCCCAACACCTCGCCCCATTTTCCTTGCTGCTGTCTTGTTCTGAACCACTACTATTTCCAGCCTGGATTCTGCAGTGGACTCTATTCTATTTGTCTTTACCAATTACCTCTAGGGACTATTCTTACAGTAGGTCATATTAATGCTCTGCACAACTCCCTGTGATGAATATGCCTTCTACTCTGAAAAAGGGTTATTTAAACCACCAACAAATTCCCAGATTCCCTGGCCCTCTATTCGTTCCTTAACATCACTGTTTACATGCAATACTATACTATTCTTCTATTCTCACCCAGTCTCATTGTCCTCTGAGCATTTACGAAACCCATAAGCCACACCCATGTGAGGCATCTAAACTGGTCTTTCTCTAAACATCCACACAAATAATTCCTATTTATTTTAAGTCTGATCAATTCCCACACTCTTTGGCATGCCCACTATGACTACCATATGAGAGCAGCTGTCCTGTGTCACTTCAGTCTCTACCAGCCTTAGGCTCCCTTGTATTTCCATGCCAATTATCTTCTTGCACACTATAAAATCTTTATTCATTGATTGTTTTAATTGTATGTTACACCAGTACCACCCTACTCTGCTAGAGTACAAACTTAAAAGTGGCAGTGATTTTTATTTGTTTTGCTCATGGATAAAGTGTAAATGCCAATAATAGAATGACAAATAGAGAAAAACCACTAACTACATAACAGAAATGCAAACAGTTCCCTGATAAATAAATAATAAGGTACATATACAGTTTAAGATTAATCCATTGAGAAATATATATCAAGTCGTGTTGTGACTGCTAGAAGATAATGCAGTAAAAACTGGCAGAAAGTCATGAATTTCTAATAAAGTCATCATATAAACATTTCTTTTTGAATCATTTCCTAAACAAGACCTGAACAATGTCAACACTACTTGACATGGCCAACGTGAGGGCATACATCTCATAAGGCCCTACCCCTAGATGATAACCCACAGAAAATTAATGACGTCTGAGAGTGATGGAGTCAGTCTTCCTTAGAGATGAGGCTTCAGATTAGTCATCCCACACCAAGTGATCAGCCCTAAAGCATGTACATAAAACAACATGTGTGTAATAATAATAAATAGAGATTATGAAATTGGAAGGGAGTGTAAGGGGGAGCATATGAAAACTTCAAAGGAAGATAGTGAGCGTGACATAAACTCATACATGTACTCATACATGAAATTCTCAAAATATAAATTTAAAATATTTTCATTTCCAATAAAATACCTATGAAAAAGTTGCAATACAATGCATTCTCATATGCTTTTCATATGGGTTCATTAAATGTCAACATTCTATCCTTTCTCTCCTTCTCTCCAGCCTACCACTCATCCCAGAACAGTCTCCCCAAATAAAAGGGAACTCTGTAAATAATCCAAACACTGAACAAAATAATGAACACATGTACCTTTGAGTACAGTTAAGCTTCATTCTTCATAACTAAATATCTAATGCATCTTCATGCAGAGGGCTGTCAGTATTGGATAGCGGTCATCTGATTACGCAAAGGTTGCATGATTACGCTGTATCATACAATTGTGCTGTTGTAGAATTACAAACTTCTGCTTGCATCATTTTATAATCATGATAGTGTATCCAGTCTGAAGCCAGAAATCACACGAGGTAATAATCACTAACCTATGCATCCCAGTACTGCTATATAGTTACTAAGCTTTTAGTACAATTTAAAGCACCGCCTTTTTGCTGGGAAGGCCATCTCAGTGTTTTAATGTGGCAGTGAAAAAGGAAAAGTTAAGAGAAATGTATTTACAACCTCAGTTGCCCCTCCCTCTACTCCTTCCAGTGCCTCCTCTCCACCTCCCCACACCCCCATCCACTCCCTTCAGACAACAGCAGGGATGTCAACCAAAGACGGCAGAACAAGTTACAATGAGACTAGGCACATTCCCTCATAGCAAGGCTGGACAAGGCAACCCAGTAGGACAGAGGGAGTCTGAAAAGCAGGCAATATTCGGAAAATATGAGAAGAGATAAACAAAGCAATTTTATTCATTTATAATAAATAACTGTGGCTAAGTGATGAGTGCACTAGCTGAGCCCATCTATATCTCCCTGTGCTTGGGCTCTGTGGTCACACTTCCCAGTGCCAGACATGAGCTCTACCCTCCTCCAGTTTCTATCTTCTTTACTGCTCACAGCTAAATGCACAGATTCCTCATCTGTTTTTTTTTTTCATAACTCCTAACACTGAACCACAGATGACAGAGAGGCTTTCCAAAGGAATGCACTATGCAAGAAGTTGTCAAGGAAGCTTTTGCTGAATATCTTGAGTGAGAACCTTAATAGACTCACTCATCATCTCCCTGAATCTCAGGACTGTACCTTACATTAGATACTTCAGACGGTCCTTCTATTTCAATGTCTCAGCAACTCAGAACCACATTTTCCACTTATTGCCCTGGTCTTCTTCCAAATACAATTGTCTTGACAACATACATCATTTTCCGTAAACTGCCACCCTAAAGAAACTTAGGACCTTATTTATTTCAGCTCCCTGATCTCAGATGTCAAACTTTAATACATTACTGCCAGTAGCTCCCTCGCCAAGCTCCCCTACTCCAGGAACATAAACCAGATACACACTCATCATCCCTCATGCCTGCAGAGTACATTTTGCCTTCCCAGGCACGTTTGGTCTTGGCATCCGGTTGAGACAGCAAAGGCTAGTACCCCTGTGCCATTTTACACTCAAGGCAGCAGAGTTCGCATGTGGCTACCTAATGGCACTGCTTCATGCTGTAGGTCCGAGTGCAGCAGCTTCATATTTTTTCCATAACTGTCCTTAAAAAGAATGTAAATGATATCATTTTAAAGCTGCAACAGGCTGCCATTCTTGACATCATTCAACAAAACCTTCTCATATGACAGGTATTTTTAAAATTAGAGCATTTTGTTTAGCTTTAAAATCCTGAGAGTGTTGGTGAGATGCCTTCGTGGGTGAAGACAGAAGGTGGAGAAGACAGAGGATGCAGAAAGCTGCAGATAGAAGCAGGAATGAGAATGAATGGGCAAAGCTCCCTAGTAAGGGTGCTGAGTGACGATGGATATTCCATTAAAAACAGGCAGGTCTAGGCAAAACTTTTGATCTGAACAGGGAAAGATGTGAGGAAGGGCTACTGTGAGGACATTGAAAGCTGACCATAGAGCATCATCAATTCAAGGGTATGCAATGGCAGCCTCACTTCACAGCCCTGGGGACCTCACCAATGGTCTAAATATACAGGATGGCCATCCTGTTGCTGTGACAGTCACCCTAGGGAAACAGCTGGAAGAAGGAAAGATTTCTTCAGGCTCATAGTTTCAAAGGCTGCAGTTGGTGGCCCCTGGCTATGGGCCTAAGGGAAGCTGAGTACTATGTCAGGGGGCATATGTTGAAGCAAAGGGGCTTATTTCAGGGAGAAGGTGGGGAGGAAGAGGAAGAGGAGGAGGAAGTGAAGGAGGCAGAGGAAGAAGATAAGGAGGAGGAGGGAGAGGAGTGACCACACAGACGCAGAATATTAATTTAAGGCATGCTTCCTCCAGTGACATAATTCATCCTACTAGGCACTACCTCAAGTTTGAGACACCTCCAAAACTAGTACCACCAGTTGGGAACCAATACTTCACTTATGATTGGGCCTTTCACACTTAAACCATAACAAACAGGTGTAAAAAATGTTTCACTGGGGTAGACATTTGGAGGATACTGTTTAGATCCATAGATTTGTCAATGGCAACAGAGGAAATTTCAAGGTCCAAATGGTTGAATGAAATTATAGGCAGGGAGGATACAAGATAGATCTGGGCGCCTGTGTTTAAAACTGCAGCCACAGTACTGTTTGACTCTTTCAGTAAAGGTGAGTACAAACGGTTTTATGAATACCTCAGGTCAGACAGACTTACTTGGTATTATCTTCTTTTCAATTTATTTCTGAATGTCTTATTTATTCATTAGTGATCCCACAGAACTTTCTTCTGATCCATTATAACTGATGGTCATGTACCATTATATTGAAAACTAATATTACAAGTGCATATTTATCAGCTGTGGTTTTTGTTCTAAGAAATACTTCCCAGCATTATGAATGAAGTTCAAGGAATTGTGTAAATGGTATTGTCACCTTTTATAATTTTAACCTATATATGTTCATGTATGTGAATACATATTGTGGAAATAAAATAAATGTGTCATAAACTAAATGTATAACAGACCCATAAGTCTGTGCTGCTCTATATAACAGTATGACAATATGACTTCCTTACGAGTTGTCAGCATCATGAAGAAGTAGTAAAAATGAAACAAAGAACAGAGGAGAGAGGCCTAAAAGAGCATAGTAAGGATTGAAAAAATAAGATTAATAATGTACTGAGGTCATTTATCAAGTATCTACAGGTGTCATGACTATCAAGATGAGAACACAGCTGAGCAAGATCAAATCAGGGGAGAGGAGGGCAGAGCTGAAAGAAGGAACCAGATTACTTTTGCAGTAGTCTCCATGGATTTGCATTATCTTCTTTTAACAGGAACCTATGACTCATGCAATAAATTTTTGTTGTGGTGGTAGTTTGGCTTGGTTTAGTTTTGGAGACAGGGTTTCTCTGTGGAGCCCTGGTTGTCTGACTGTCTTGGAACTTTTATTTCAGTAAGAATGAAAGAGAACCAGGCAGTGGTGGAGCATGCCTTTAATCCCAGCACTCAGGAAGCAGAGGCAGGAGGATCTCTGTGAGTTCAAGGCCAGCCCTGTCTACAAGAGCTAGTTCTAAGACAAGCTCCAAAGCTACAGAGAAACCCAGTCTCTAAAAACCAAATAAAAAAGAAAGAAAGGAAGGAAGGAAGGAAAAAAGGAAGGAAGGAAGGAAGGGAACATGGAGACCTAAATGAGAGAAAGAGAGTGAGAGAACAATTGAGCAAGAGAGAGAGAGAGACAGACAGACAGACAGAGATAATGTGAATGAGAATGTTCTCAATCTAAAATAGTTGAAACTCTGCATTAGGTCATGGACTGTACATTAATAAATGAAGATATATATTACAATGAAGTGATAATTGACTGAGAAAGAAATTGATACAGGGACTCAAAAGATGAGGGACAGTCATGTTTACATGAGTAAAAAAGAATGATAAAATTACCACTGGCAAGATTATAGCCTCCACATACCATTTATGGGTTTAATGTCAAGGAACTCTTAGAACAGGTGTAATAAATGAGTTTCTTCTAGTAGCCCATAATCACCAATGTACCTACTCAGATATACTGAGTGCACCAGAAGATTAACCGTATATCAGCTTTAGTCTGTCGTTTGTCAGGCATTTATTACCTGCCTGCTATGTTATCAATCACTGTACTAGCTTAAGATACAATATCTTCTGATATGCATTTTTATTGTGCTGAGCAAACTATCATGTTAGTATAACTGCTTTAGAATTTGCATTCAATTAATTTACTGGCTTTTTAAATAAAATTATGAATATATTAATTCTTTAAAAATCATTCATGCAATTCTTTTGGAATAACACGATTTAAAGTATGGCCCAGTTTCGGGGAAGGATTGTGTTGTCTTCTTTTCTTGCAAAGATTTGTTTTCAGTCCCCTTTACTCTCACTTTTCTCTAGGATCCTTGAAGATATTGAAGTAAGCAGATCATGAAACTGATTTCAAAACTAAGCAATGATTATAAATCAAGTCAAATACAACAATAAAAGGCAAAGCTAGTAGGCCTACTAAACGCTAAGCCTTAGAACCTCTCGTAGACTAAGTCCTTACTAAGCATGATGCCCTAGGAAGTGCCTTTAAAATGATTTCAAATGGCCATGTATTTTTCAAGATTAAAAAGTACGTTGTGATCACCAATGTTCATGATTTACAGCTTCTCCACTCTGTTGTACAGGGTGATCCTGGAGTAAATGGGGTCCTTTATAGAACCAGTGATGAGTCATGGAGAAGAAAAACACATTGATATATTTATGACATTCACAGCTACTTTTATCAATGGCTACATTTTTTACAGTCTTCATGTAACAGTAATCTTTATGTCCATTTATGCCATGTACTACCACAGGTCATGGGCCGTTATTATGACGTAGCCATGCTCAGTGATGCCCGGAACAGAAAGCACTATGGAAAGACAGCCTGAGCATGGGTTGTCACAATTAGTTTAGAAACTCCTTCTTTCAAAATACATAGTATTCTTGGAATAATTTTCACCTTTCCTTAAACCTAATCAAAATGGAAATTCTCACCTACTGGAATTGTATTTAATCATACACCCCTATACATTATAAATAGCCCACACATTTTTCTGATTTTTATGGGAATCTAATGAAATAGACTGACAGAGACATCACTCAATCCTTCCCTCTCCCCTCTATTGTCCTCCCCTCTACCTCTCAAATGCATGATCTCACCATTAATTATTGTTGTTATACACACACGTGTGCACACACAAGACCACTGAGTTCACTTAGCATCACTCTTATGTATTTGTATTTGTGTCCAAGGCTGACCACTTGGTCAAGAAGGGAGCTTGTCCATGCAGGAAGCTGATTCTCCTTCTCCCAGCACCTATAGCTCTTCAACAGATATGGAATTAAAATTGTAAGACCTGAACTATGAGACAAATTAACAAAAAAAAAATACCAAATGAAAACCGAGGACATGCTTTCAAACACTGACATGAGCAGGAACATTTTTGGAAAAGAACCCAAACATATGAGAAATAAAATTTAAAATGTGATTATATGTAGCTAAGCTTCCACACGGCGGGTGAGGGGGAAGCAACTGTGAGATGGACAAGACACACAGCTGACAAGGGATAAGCAGCTAAAATATGTACATAACTGGATATCACAGAAAACAACTCAATTTTAAAACAGCAACAGGTTTCAATAGTTCTCAAAAGGAAACATAAAAACGGCTGGAAAGTACAAGAAAATGTTCTACATCTTTAATCATTAAGGCAAATGTAAATCAAAATCACAAAGAGTTATTGCCTTGTTCTGGTAAAAGATGCCGTGATTCACGATTTATGATAGCTGTGGTTACTTTTTATTATTTATAACTTGTTAGATGTATGTTTTCATAAATAAAGAATATTTATATTCTTATCTAATTTTTATTGCTGCTTTTATTATTGTGATTTTTCTATAAGAAGGGCTTTTGGACTGTAAAAATCTAGATCACAGAAAAGCTGGGTATGCTGCAATAATTATTTCTCTTGTCTAAATCATTCTCACATATAGGATAAGAAAGTTCTAAGTGTCAACGTCCATTAGTGGAGAGGTTCCCTTTGGACAACAGTTGTGGAGGTAAAAGAGTCAAACAGAGACAAAGAATAAGAAACAGAACTGAAATCTGAACTTGACACTGAACTAAGGAAGAAAACGCAGCTTCACAACCAACCCAGGAAAATATTGACAAACTGACATAGTGCCTGAGGGTTTCAGAACAGGGGTATCTGAGTAGGGAAGACTGGTTTTAGGAAAGAATTTTCTTTGGTGAGGATCTGCAGCAACTTTGCAGACCATCATTTTGTGGTAGAAGGAATGGTTATCTAAAGGATAGGAAGGGTGCTGACCATATAATTCTGATACATTTTACAGGGGAGGGGTTTTTGAGACTGGGTTTCTCTGTGTCGCCCTGGCTGTCCTGGAACTCATTCTGTCCACCAGGCTGGCCTCAAACCCACAGAGATCCACCTGCCTCTGCCTACCAAGTGCTGGGATTAAAGGTGTGCACCACCACTACTGGGCTCTGGTATATGTTCTCAAAAGTGAATTTTCAAGGAAAGTTGGTGGACAATGTTTGCTGTGGCAGCATCATAAGAGATGTAAAGGATCAAAATTTTGCTTAATTTTTTAATGGCTAGAGGGGTATATTAGTAGATTATTTTAAATATTCAAACCAAGCTATTTACAGATGCCTTTTATACTCACATCCCTTTAATATTTCTACCAATATGCAAAGGTGATCACTTTATGTAGAGGGAAGGGTGGGGTCAGGAAGCAGAGAGAGCGAGAGAAAGAGAGAGAGAGAGTTTGTCCATTTGTCCATGCTAGCAGGTGGTGCCCACATTCGGGGAAGATCTTGTCCCTTAGCATCACTGGAACTATCTTCACAGACACACATTGAACTGTTTCACACTCCAGTCACATAAACACTCAAACTGATCCATCATAGCTCAATTCCTATACAGAGATCTGGAGGGAGCAGTATAAACCATATAGTAATGGAAGTGAGTAAAAATTAAAAGGTCAGACAATTCAACACATCTGCTTCCAGGTAATATATTCACAGAAAAGAATCATAGGAAAATAAAGAGTGAGTGTGTAAGACAACTTGTGGCAGTATTTATAAAACTAGAAACTATCAGGATATTAAATGTGAAAAATATGAACTGACAAGTAAGTTCCTGTTGATGAAGTGAATGTCCTCAGAAGCCGAAATTGGAAATGGCATCTATGTAAAATACCCTGTAAGTAAGGGAAGGAGGAGAGTAGGTAGAAGAAAGTCTATAACACCGAGTCCTACTTGGGAAAATGTCTGCAGTCAGAATTGTAACTCAAAAAAAAAAAAAACGTAACTCAAAATTTTTCCATTTTGCTGGACAATGGCAGATGACACACGGGCACAGTCAGCTGCAATCTCTGGGGAGTGGCTGGGAAAGTTGGATAACAGCTATCAAAAGAGGTCGGAGACAACCAAAACTCCTCAGAGCAATAGCAAAGTAAAATAAGAAACCATACAAAGCAGACCAAGGCAGGGGGTGGGGTGGAGATCAGAGTCTGTCTCAGAGAGATGGGTGGATTTGAGGAGCTCCCTGCCTCTGAGTGAGAGGAAGTGATTAGGACCACACCTCAAACAGAGAACCTCAGAACACTGCCACTGTGATCACAGACATGAGGGGCGTGGAGAGGGAGGAAGGCAGGGATGAAGGGAGGGAGAGAGGGAGAGGGCAGAAGCTGTGTATGGCAGAAAGGGAGAGACAACCCAGCCCTGCTCAGTGCTGCACCAGAACAGCAGAGAAACAGCATGTGAAATATTGTAAAACAACAGCCATGTAAAATGACCCCTGATGAGCTGGAAGTTAGCTAATCTTAGATCCTCCATAAACTTGGGAAATATGCAGTGTCTCAGATTTATGTGCTGAAATTGGGCCTGAAGAATACCACCAGACTGCAGCAAAGAATCCTGGGATCAGGGATGTTTATTATCCAATTGGGGAAGAAACCTGGCTGAAGCCAGTCTACAAGGAAACATGAATGTGAGCTCTAACACTACATGCAACATTAAGAAAGGCACCCAGGGGTGTAACCAGCATCTGGGATGTGACCTGTTAAGGACCACCCACTGACAGGACTAGTGTCTGTCACCTAGCCTCACAAAAGAATGCCCAGAGGAAATAACTGAATTCACAAACTCATCCCTGACCACAACCCACGGGTGAGACCAGAGCTGGTGACCAGATCCATGAAGGACCACCCACTAATGAGACTACCATCAGTGCCTGACACCCAAAAGGACTAGGCAGAGTATGACAGGCATCTGAGAGCCCAGGATGGAACACCAAGAGTCAAGACAGGAAGACAGCCACTCAGATTCTACACTCAGGAGCAGTTTTCTATATTTAATGACCAATGTCATTGAACAGAAACCATCTTGCACTCCTGGGTTCATGCTCTCTCTCTCTCTTTCTCTCTCTCCCTCCCTCTCCTGTCTCCCATCTCCTCTTTTACCCCTCACTTTCTTTTTCTATTTTCCTTTTGATGCACTTTCCTATCAAACTCAGGCACTATTTTAGGTTTTCAGATATATTTTTTATTCTACCATTATCCAAAACTGCTTCATCTCCACACCCCCTTTTCTCTACTGATTCCCTTTTATATTTACCTTTTCTTTGTCAACGCAACATTAGTGACGGTTTTAGCCCATATTTGTCTCTCCCCACTCATACCCATAGCAACTCATATGCCTGTGTACAAAGTGCTATTGATGTTCTTTCGCTTCCTACAATGATGAGTGCTTAAGGGTTGGCTCTTTATTTAACCGTGATTGTATTTTCACAATGAAACTACCCTGTGATAGTGACATTCTTCAGAGCTGCTCTTATAAGAGGAGTGGAGATTGATCCTGGTCTCCCTAGCAACAACAACAAAAAGCCTCAACCCAACCACATCCTAATCCATCTTGAGCATTATAAACACTTTCACTGAAACAGTTATTGTTTTTTATAATAACAGTTGTCGCTTTATATCTAAAAGACAAATCTCAGGTGCACAAGTCCCAATGCAAAAACACAAGAAACATGAAAAAAAGCAATCCAAAAATGTACGGTCCCACTGTAATGACCTCCAACAAGAGTTAAGATAAATTCTCAATCAGGAAATTCAAAAGGACAATTGTAAGTATATTCAAAGAAATCAAGAGCACACGAACTCCTGAATGAATTCCAAGAGAGTCCAAACAACTGAATGAAATGGCGAAGTCAATGCAAGATGCGAAAGTGGAATTCAATAAATATATAGACATACTGAAGAGAGTATCAAACTGTAATACTGGAAATGAAAGGTTCCCTGAGATAAAGGCTATCTGAGGATAGCCTTACCTAGAGAATGTGGATCAAATAGAGGAAAGAACACCAAGTATTACAGATAAATAAAGGAACTGAAACATTCGGGCAATGAAAGAAAAATTAATTGTAAGGTATGAACAGAACATTCAACATCTATGAAATACAATGAAAAAGTCAAATCCATGATTCATAGGCATAGAAGAAGAATTCCATGCCAAAATCACAGAAATTATTTTTAATAAAATCATAGCAGACAATTTTCCAAATCTACAGAAAGGATGACCATTCAAGAACAAAAGGCAAGATCAAAGGAACTTCCCAGATCACATCTTGTCAAAACACTGAATACACACAACAAATAAAGTATCCTGAAAGCTAAGAGAGAGAAACAATAAGTCATATATAAAAGCAAGCATATCAGATTAACAGCAAACTTCACAAGAGAAGCTGTGAAGGCCAGGAGAGCAAAGAAAGACTATAACATGTTATAAAAGACAATCAGCACCCTAGACTATGATACCCAACAAAACTACCTGTTGTACATCTCCCATATGGCCCAGCTTTCCCTTTACTCAGTATTTGTCTAAGTCAATGTCACATTAGCAATTGTACATCAATATTTATTGCAGCATATTCAAAATAGGCATGTTATGGAATAAGCCAGTGTGTCTGATAGATAAACAATGGATAGCAAAAATTTGCTGTATGTATGCAGCAGAATTTATTCAGTCATAAAGAAGTTATGAGTCTTGCATCTTACAGGAAATTGGATGTAACAGGAGCAAATTAAATCAGTCTCAGAGAGATGCTATCACAGTTTCTCTCTAATTCGTGGTTCCGAGATTTTATATAGTTACATAAAATCATGTATAGGTGATGTAAAAGTAGAAATTAAATTATCTATAGAAACAAAAGGCACTATTGTAAAGGGGACAGATGAAAAAGGGGAAAGCAGTGGGGGTATGTTCAATATATAATACCTTTATGTAACATTTATATAACAGATTACCATATACAATAAATATGTAAACTGAAACAGATACTTATGTCAGATTCTAGCATTTTATTATACATAAAAATACATTGTATAATACTCAAAGAAGACTATTAAGAAAACTAAAATTTTTGTTAGTGTGACTATCATTATTTCATTAAAATCACATAGGAAAGAGTATTTATCAAGATGGAAAAATATCTATAATATCTTGCTAAGTTAAAATAGACCCACCACACTGCTGTGTGGTAGCCCATACCCGTGTTGTATAGCAATTTCCTCAGAAGTAAAATACTCTCTGCGGGAAGAAGTGCAAAGTCCCTCATGGGACTCAGGAAGTAAGCAATTCACAAGTCTCAAGAAGTTTCTGAAACTGACAAGTCCCAAAAGACCCGTTCGGAAGGTTATGAAAGCTTTAAGCAACTTTGTGGAGCATGGTCTCTCTGACCTGACCTGTGAAGGTGACTGTGAAGCATTCCAGTAGCTCCAGGGTTGGGCCTCCTCACCCACAATACAGTGGAGCTCTCAATGATGCCGCTGCCTTTGAGTCAACATGTCACATGCTCCGCAAGTGACCCCAGTATCACACTGTTTGGCCAAGTTGGACTCTGGTGTGAATATGACTTTGCACTGTCACTGACTCCATATAGTGAGGGAATAAGTATTTTTTTTCTTGTCTCTTAGGAAGGCTTCATATTAAAACCTACAATCACAGCCGAGGGAAGGCTGGAGGACAAGGAATCTGAGCTTGAGACCAACCTGGGCCATCTAGCAAGACCTTGACTCAAAATGAAAACGCACAAATTTACCAGAGAAACATTCTCCAGAAGTCTGAGCTTTTACTTTTATACTTATGAATTATATTTACCTACTCTTTCACTTTTTAAAAGTTAGGTACATTTTTATTTCCTTTATTTTCTATATTAATTATTTAAAACAGATGGAACTTGTCAGGAAAGTCATGAATAATAAAATAGAAAATATCTCTAACTCTAGATCAGCACTGACAGTTTGCTCAGAAAGCATTCCTACATACATGTTGTCATCTATTTTTATAATAATCATAATTATTTTATGCTATTTAGTTGAAGAATCAAAAGCATTATAAAATTGGATTAAAAAATTAAGTAGCTATTATTTTGCTTTATAAGTCATCCACCTTAATGATTAAATGTCTCAAGTACATTTATCATACTGCAGAGCTAAAAGTAAAATTGCCAACATATCCATTTATGGACTTATAACTAAAAAGATTCCTCTTAACTCCACTGATGTCACACTGTAACAGACACTTAATTATCTAATGTGTGGCACTGTTTAAATATTAATTTGGTAGTTACAATGAATTTTTATGTAGAGTGGAAATCATACATGTATACAAATACACATACAAATATCCATACTTACATTCACACTTGTAAGGATTATGTTTTCTGTTCTATAGTAGAGAATATTCCACATTTACTAAAATATTTTAGACATGTATAACAACAATTGAATAACAGGGGGTCAGAAAGCATGAATCTGAAAGAGATCAAGACGGATAGCATGCATGGGAGGAGCTGGAGGAAGGAAAGAGAAAAGGGAAATTGAAATAATTATATTTTAATTTTAAATGATATTTTTAATTCTTAAAATACAAAAATACTTTAGTCATTTAAATTAATTTTACTTAAGTCCAAATATTTAATTTTCAAATAACTCAGAAAATTTAAAAGTTATTATTCTTTCATAGGTACTTCAAATCTGCCACTCAGCTATTTGGTTACATCTTTCATTATCGTGTGCTCTGATGAGGCAAGCACTCTAAATTAATAGAATCTTAAGTACATCTGAAGAGTAATATCAAATACTTAGGATGCAGACATAAGTGTTATCTTTCTAAATATATAAAAAGGGCTTCTAATTACCATCCTGTGGTACTTGCATTGGAAAACTAATTTTAAAATGATATTTGTTCATCACTAGAAGAGGGAGGAAAAGCAGACAGAAAAAGAAGAGCAGTAGTGAATTGAAAAGGAAAGAAAATAAAGGTCACCAAGCACTTAGCTCGCAAGCCCAGAGAAGCTGAATACCTAGGTGAACCCAAAGAAAGCATACACAGAACCTCCTGGAAGTTGGAAGCAAACAGGATCATCAAGCAAAAGTTGGAAGCCAGGGGCGGGGATAGAGGTGGGAGAAATTTCATCCGATGGATGGAGATAGAGACAGAGACCCACATT